>CM040241.1:91239124-91271774 GCA_022545495.1 Chrysanthemum lavandulifolium
CCCTAAACCTCTAACTTTCTCTCTCTAAATTCCATCTATATGCTACTTTGTGTTATGGTTTGATGTGTATGTGAAAAGTTATATCTTACACGATCTCTATCTCTTCTCTATTTCTACATATTGATGCTTGTGTTACTAATATGGTGACCTAACACACATGACAAGGCTTAACAAGATATCTTTAATACAATAATAAAGGCAAAATAACCCTACGTCATTTTTTCATGGAAGGTTGTTAGCTCTAATTCTTCACTAACACTTAGGGGGAGATTAGGGTTAGATGGTTGTTAGCTCTAATTCTTTGATCGCTAAGGTTGTTTATCATGGAAGGAGATTAAGGTATGTTTTGTTTTTTGTTCCAAGCCCTAGGTTACTAGGGTTTCTACGTACTGAATTTAGACGGTTTTTGTGCTTCTTGTTTTTCTGGTTTTTGTTTATGTGTTTCTGTTAAGGGTTATTGGTGTATGGTTTGATATGAAGAGTGGTTTTTTGGATTCCGGAGAAGGTGGGAAAAAGAAAAAGAAAGAGGAAACTAGCTTGGTTGATCTTGGTGTTAACAATGGTGTAGAACATGATGCCACTTCTCTTGAATATTGAAGGCTTATCCATGAATCCGGACTTGAAGAACTTGAGGGCATATTATGTTGAGGTCGTTAACTCGGGTTTGGAAGGTATTGGGGAAGGGTTTGGTGGTATTGATTCTTTGACCTATAGCCAAAGTGGTGATCAAACATGTGTGTCAAGACCTGATGGTGTTCATGTGAGTGTTCTTGCTGAAAGAATTCACGACATGGAACGCAAGTTACTTGATGGTAAGTTTGTGTTAGTGAATTATAATGGGGTCCTGTTTCTACCTATGAATATTGTAACTATGGATGTTGGTATTTTTTTGGTAAAAGGGAATCACACTGGTAAATATATTACTCCAAAAAACGTTAAAGTACAGCGGATGAGAGTGAGTCTCTCATCTCGACCCCTTACATGGTCATTGAACAAGAACCAAATGTGCAACAACCAAAATAACTACATAAGAAAGACATGTCAATCTTATGACCAACCAAACATAAAATTAATTCCTACCACGACCTTGAAGCTTTACATCATACATGTCACAAAAATCATCCAATTGCCCTGGTAAGTCGTAGACCTGAGCAGCATAATCATCATCAAAATAATCTTCAAGCTCATGATAGCCACATGACGATGCAGGAAACTTTGCCCTATCATTATCCGGCACAAGTACCTCGTCCTCATCACTATCAGTAACAACTACTTCACCCACTTTAAAGTATGGGTTGCCCACCTTTTTAGCAGACGACACGGGAAAAAAGAAGAATTAGGCTTAGTAGCCGCAACCTGCACCTTTTTAAGAGGCTTACCATCTTCATCCACAAGAGTAGCTTTCCCATCAATAATAAGCTTTTCAAGCTTCCTAATTTTCTCAACAATAGGGAGTAGTACAAGGAATACCATTTACATCAGACAATGAAGTATCCGTAATAGTTACCTTTTTCCTACCATCTTCCAAAGTAGCCACCTCCTTAGGAATACCATTCTCATCGGTTTCATCCATATCAAGAGCATCAAAAAGGTTCGATGTAGCAATAGTTGGCCCACTCGTACTTGCCTCAGTAGTTGTTAGATATAACTTTTCACATACACATCAAACCATAACACAAAGTAGCATATAGATGGAATTCTAGAGAGAGAAAGTTAGAGGTTTAGGGAACTTAGTGAGAGAAAGTGAAAGATATTATCATGAGCTCCAACTCTACCTTGGGAGGTAGAGAGTATTTATAGTCTTACACAAATCGCCACACTTTGGGGTGTGGATCGGGGCATACAGTGGGTAAAGACCGTCAGTCCTCCACGGTGTTACTTAACTAAGTTACTACTTAACTTAAAGAACTACGACTCTGAGCTTTCTAGCGATTACATATACTTGAGGTGACCGACTCTTTAATACCGGAATTTCTAATTCTAACAATCTCCCAAGGAGTCGCTCAATTTTACATCAAAATTACATTGAATACTGATAGATATTACATTAACGATTGATCTTGCATTCTTGATGTAGTCCTTGCTCATAAGCTCGTAGTCATTGATTCTTCACATTGCATGTTTGGTTATTCAAGTGGAGGTCTTTCTTGATCCGCGTGATGATGAGTTTGAGCCATCTTTGGAGATCATCGGCTATCAAAATCTCGAGACATCCATTGTGGTGTTGTGACTTTGGGACCGACATGCTCACATTGGATCATGAATTCTTCTCATCGAGTGGCGGAAGCATTTGTTGAATCACGATATTGGCGGCGTAGCGAAGCATGGAGTGAAAATATCGAGTCATTGATGCACTAATCATGATTTCTTTTGAGATGAATGTGTTAAGTGAGCATGCGGCTATGGATTGATCGCTTCATTACGATCATTTAAAGCGTCGGTACCTACATACAACGATTAGCAACAAATCGCACGAAAGTGTCTTTGATCACTTTCGTTGAATTGAGGTACACGACCCGGTTCCCGTTGATCGATACAAGTACTTTTGTGATCGGTAGGATTCCTAAGAATCTCCTTGACGGGGTTTCGCGGTGTTCTAGCTGTTCTCAAACCGGAACATCTCAAAGAAGACAACACGGAGTGAGTGAACGGTAATATTAAGTCCACCGATCGATGAAAAGAGATTTGAAAACAATGGTGTATTGCTCAATAGAAATTGTTTTGCAATACAACGAAGGTTTTATTGAAAATCAATTATCAATCATAAAATACCTTTTGGTTTGAAAAATGAGTACACAATCGATGTGCTAAAGAAAAGAGTTTATAAGCACAAAGACCGGTTTTGAAGGTATCCGTCAATCCTAACACGAACGGGTTTGATTCAAGAGATTGAATCGCCCCATTGTTTCTCATTCGGTTGTCACATGGTTGATCTATAAAATAGATCTCACATGCCACCTACCGAGAGCTTGTTTGATGTTGGCTCGAGGCTTTCCATCTTCATTGTGAATATGTAAACATATCACTCGGATGTTACAGCAATACCACAAGGATAATCGTGGGACTCAGTTATAATCTCTCTTTCCACATTGTGTGAAACAGAGAGTCTTCATTGAAAGTGTCTAATGAGATTTATTGATGATCTCGTGGCTCTAGACTCAATTTGTGCATATTTGGATCCTATAACGGAGACTAGGAGAGGGTCTCCTTCTTCAATATCAACCATCTCAAGAGAAAGTCGATAGATAATGTCGGTTCCCGTGAGAATGAAACAAGTCCTTTAAGAGGAACTTGAGTGGTTTGGGAAGTTGAAGTGCGGTGCGTCCTTTGGGTCCATGACGTCTTGTCTTCAATACCGATGTTACCATCGATAGCATATGAATTGAACCCGGTTTACGCCTAAGGTTGAATTGATGGAGGGCTATTTCTTTTCACCCTTTTTCACATTCGGATCTTTTCATTCTTCAACCGCTCGGTGCTTACGAGACTTCATTACTAGAACCTTGTTGGGTTTATTCCAGTTCTAGCTCTATCTCGATCGGCACTCTTCCCAAATCTCACTTTTCTCCTTTTTCAATATACCTACGGACTCTACACTAACTAGTGGATTGTCCTGGTAGATCCCTCCGGTTACAGCGGATCATGGGAACACATACCTAACCTTATCATCCTTATATCACCGTATATGAAGTAAAGTTGGTGGTCTATTTGGTATTGTTCATCGCCAATGGATCCAATTGAAAACCATTTGAAAATCAATTCGATACTTGTGATATATTATCAAAGCTTTTGTACTGAATTGTTTTGATATTTTAGAACGAGAACTCCCCTCAACATGTGCATCAAGTATTGAAAATGTTTTGCACACGGAGGCGGAGAAAGAATTAACTTCTTTTGATTACCATTTTCTAAAGATATCAACATCACTTCCTCAACAAATCAAGTAGATATAGCAATTCCGGAAGGATGAGGTTTCCATAAATTTGCTCCCCTCAATATGTGCCTCGAGGTTTGAAAAGAGTTTTGCACATACTAGAGGAACACTGCATTGGGATAAATGATCACGTTTTAAATCAAAGGTTTTAAGATAGATGCTCCCCTCAACATGTGCATTGAAAAATTGAAATCGTTTGTCACATGTGGGCGGGATAGCATGTACATCCTATTGTAACCATTTACCTAATTATCGTTTAAATCCAATTTAAATCACATTCTCCCCGATCACAATTATCAAATCATTTGAAATTTGTGATCTCGTATAGATTAAATTGATTTTGAAAGCTTTTAAGGAGAATTGTGACTAGATTGTGAAAGTGTTTTAAGCGATCGGATCGGATTTTGAGACTTTAAACTCCATTTATAAAACATGCATGTATATCTTTTGAAAACAATTTTAATGCCAAATAAATTTTTAATTTAATTGAAATCATTCTCCCCTCAATCAATGGCGTAGGTTGTTGATTGAGAGATAAGATTTGACAAATAAGTCCAGATGATTATCAAAATTGAGATCGAGTTATTTTCAAAGCATTTGGTTTCAAAGATAAGAGTTTGTAGAATCGAGCATAGAATTTGAAAACATGGCTCTGTTCTTTCTTTAAAACCGGTTATTGCTGAAGATGACAATAAACCATTTCTCTTTCTCCCAAAATATAATTTTTTTTTTTTTTTTTTTTTTTTTTTTTTTTAAGATTCAACAACATCTAAAATCCGTGTCATTCTTTGAATGACACTCAAAGACCGTAGATATTATCGAACGGAAAGAAACATGACAAAAATGACAATATTTTTGAAGATTTTCGACTTTTGATTTTTATGGATTTTGAAAGTTTTATAATTTTGTATTTTGATTTTGAATAACTATTTACAAGAGATAGATGAAGAAAGACCTTTACTCCTCGTCTTCCTCCTGAAGGCGTTTGAGAGTTTCGGTTGAAGGCTTTTCAAACCAAGGCGTGGAAGAATAAACTCAAACGTTCTCTTGGAAGAGCTTTGGTGAAGATGTCCGCTAACCGATATTCGAGACCTCACAAAATATAGTTCCACCACACCTTTTTCCACTTGTTCCACGATGAAATGATGTCGAATGTCGATATGCTTCGCTCTTGAGTGTTGAACGTTGTTGCATGAGAGAGCAATAGCACTTTTATTATCACACATCTGAGAGGACTTTGTTGAATTCAAAGCCATAGTCGAGATAATTGAGATCTCATCCATAAGATTTGAGCACAACAAGATGACATGGCTATGTATTCAACCTCAGAGGAAATAGAAGTACTCATTTGCTTCTTTGAAGACCAGCTCACAAGCTTATCACCCAAGAACCGAGCACCTCAGGCGTACTTGACGTGTATCTTGACAACTGCATGATCGGCATACGCATAGGCCGTTAGTGACATACCGGTGTCCTTGGTACCATAGTCCCATATTGATGGTTCCTTGGAGATACCGAAAGACCCGTTAAGCGCTTCAAGGTGCTTTTTAGTAGGCTTAACCGGTATCTAGCACACATGCACACAGAGAACAAGATATACGGTCTACTAGCGATGAGATACATCGAGGATCCAATCATACTCCTATATTTCGTTTGGTCAATCATGATCCCCGAGAGGTCCTCATCTAGTTTGGTTCGGTCAATCATGGGGGTGTCAACAGGTCACTTGAATCAAATCCAAATTTCTTTAAAATCTCATTGCATATTTAGATTGATTTATGAAAATGCCTCCGGGACTTTGTGAAATTTGTAATCCCAAAAAATGACATTTGTCCCATCATTGACATTTGAAACTTTGAACTCATTTCATTAGAAAACGATCACATTCCATTGGGTCGATCGAGGCAAAAATAATATCGTCAACATAAATTTGAACATGAATCAAATGTTTGCGACTTCACGGTGAACAATGTAGGATCAATGCTCCTTTGATGAATCCGGTTGTGAAGAAACTTTGTGATGTATCGTACCATGCCCTTGGAGCTTGCTTTAAACCGTCTGAGCCTTCTTTAAGCGATAAGCGTGAGTAGGATGCTCTTGATTCACAAATCCTTCAGGTTGGTGGCGTGAGCGACTTCTTTAAGATCTCCGTTTAGAAATGCCGTCTTTACATCCATCGATAAACTACCATGTTCTTACTAGCGGCATAAGCGGAAAGATTACGATTGCCTCGATTCGAGCAAGCGGAGCAAAAGATTCTTCAAAGTCTATGCCCTCCTCTTGGCGATATCCTTTAGCAACTAATCGAGCCTTGTTCTTCAACACATCACCATGCTCATCAAGTTTTACTTTGAAGATCCATTTAGGGCTATAATCATAGCACGATGCGGGCAGTACTAACTCCCATACATCAAGACGATCAAACTCATGAATTTCATCTTGCATAGCATTGAACCAGCTATCTTCATTCATAGCGGTTTAACATCTTTTGGTTCGATCTTAGATAGTGCGGAGTTGAAGAAGCACCATAAGGCATCGGTTGCGAGTTGCTTCGGGTTGATCTGAGACGAGAGGATTACCAATGATGTTGTCTAATGGATGATCGTGAGTCCATTTTACGAGGTGTTCATGTGGCATTTGTTGAGGAACCGAGGTAGGTGAGTCGATGTCTCACGAAGAAGATGGTTACGATGAAGATTCGAGAGCACATATGTTTTCAAATGGAGCATCTTGAGTAGCAAAGGAATAACTTCATCATTGATGCGGACCACGTTCCATGATGTACAATCGAAGATTGATGATTTGTTGATGAGGCGAGTGATCGGCGGAGTGCTTCTTGAGATTGAGGCGAAGGTTTGACTTCATTCACGGGGATAGGAGCGACCTCATTGATGGTTGACATTTCATCGACATTTGTTTCATAGTATTCATCAAACATCGGATCGAACAATTTCCTTAAATCATCTTGATGGAGGTACATATGGAGTCATTGGAGAGGATTTGGTACAAGGGATGAACCAATGGGATTGTTTTGAAGTGAGGTCGAGCTGGATTGTCCGGGAGCCATATGACCACTGCGATGAAACTCTCTCGACTATCTTTATCAACCCATATGTAGACAATTTGAAGTGACCAGCGATGAAGAAAACTGATATACCAAACTTGAAATTGAAGAGGAATTCCACGCATTTGCATCTTAAGCTTGCACTAATGTTGGAAGAACGATTAATAGAATTTATGCTTCAAGCAAATCTCTAAGTACTCAATACTCAACCAAAGTATGAGACTTTAACACCTCTTGCGATTATCCACAGCGTCATATTCGTGTGTCATTTGAGTAAAACTACGTAACTCCTTAAAGTGATAGTTAACGGATCTACAACCATCCATCCCGACGGTGGTAACTAGATAAACCAAGTCTTCAACTTAAAATTCTTAGAACCGAGCAAGTTATCAAATAAGAACACGCCTTTGAAATTTAACTTCAATCTCAAATAAGTGATAATTGATTAACTCAAAGTAATCGACTTGTGTCAAATGCCCAACACGTGAATAAGCGTACAATCGGATGTCGTCGATCCTTTGAATGAACCGGAAAAATGATTTCTCGACATTAATGCATTCTTCCTAAAGGTATACATGTCGAGGCCGATCTGGAAGATTCACCACAAATGTCTTGACGAATGAGGTAGTCATTTTCCTTAATGTTCATGTGGTTGATTTATAAGCGTGCACAATGAGAGGAACAATAATCCGAAAAGATTTGGCAAATGAATATCAAAGAGCGGATCATTATTCAATAGTGAAACTTACAATATCATGATAGTCATTATAAGCGCCTTGTGAAATAACCGGAGATAAGGTTTCTTGAGAATTCCAAAGTACTTCTTAGATTGTGAACCGGTGAGTCAATAGAAACCGGACATGAGCTTGAGTGGATGATCAACATTAGTCGAAGGTTGAAAGTACTCATCAAACATATCTTTGAAAACAATGAATCCCGACATTGATTCCCAATTATCCTTAGTAGGTGAAGCATTAGGCGTTGGAGGAGAGTTATCAAAAATCAAAACAATGAATCCAGTTATCCTTAGTATATTCACTCTTCATCAAAAGAATATACACTCATCATCATCAAAATTAAGTCGTATAACCATTATTCAAACATCCATCATCATGTAGTATATTCACTCTTCTCCCCTCAAAAATTGCATCCGAAGTTGCCATTTTGATTTAACAAGTGAATAAGAGTATACACCAATGAACATAGATCCACTTGATGACTGAATGGCGTGGAAAACATGAAGCTTGTTGATGAAGAATGTAGATGAGTATGGCCATTCATGAGAGAATATCTCATTAGCGAAGATAAAGCGCCGCGAAGGCGTACACTTTTCTTTTCTATGAGGAGCGGGCACGAAGTGTTATCTGCGAGACGCCATTGTATTGAAGAACGAGGCTGGCGATGTGAGCAGACGTCATTGTTAAGAGCCCGGTCATATGTTTAGAGCTGCCGAATCCAAATGCCAAGGGCGATTTATACGACACACTTTGGACAACGACGAACATAGAATTGGAAACATTGGATCCCCATGTGCTGATGGGTTCCTTTTGGTTAGCACAAGCAGTCTTTGAATCGGCGAAACCCTAGATGCAATGGCATTATCCTAGGAGCTGAACTAGTAGAGGCATCGAGACTTAGTCAAATGACATTTTGTGCTTAATGGGATTATTCTACCGGTTGGCTTCCAAACCTTAACGAGCCCTATTCTCGGCATAGTGGATCTAGTTAAAGAGCAAGGTTTGCCATTCGTGAACATTCGACTGTTGGCTTCCTTTGAAATCCTACATTGGTAAAAACCTTCCTGTAGGTTTCGAGATTGCTTAATCTGTTTTGCTTTCAAACTTTCTTAAGCGGGGTATGATTCTTAGATCTCGAGAAATAACACATCACATTTATCATGATTACGGAAAATAAACATTTTTACATGTTTTGCGAGATAGCATAAGGCCTCGAATTAATTTCGATAAGCTTAGAGCTAATACTAGAACTAACACGATTCTTTTGTTCAAATCGAACTTCTTGTCCCTATGATGTTCTTTTACTTCCTTATCATGATCACTTTTAGTTTATGTAATCCTATCCTTCTTTGCATTGCTTCTAGGTTTTGACCCGCTTAACTTTAGTGTCAATCTTAACATCTGTAGAAATAACGATGGGAACATTACATGGCTTCACTACTTTACGCATTTACGGTCTAGAAGTCTTTGGGATCGAAGTTCTAGGAGGCACATCAAAGGTTGCTTGCTTGAATTTTGACATGGAACAAGGCATATCAAGGGTCACATGCTTGGCTTTAGGCATAGAACAAGGCACAACTATTCTATCTTGCCTATTGCTAGATTTCGGACTTGTGACAATTACATACTCTAAGAGTTCCTGAGATCGTTTGGCATCCATGCAGGCATAGGCTATAGTACTATCAAAAGGTTTTTCTAATCTTTCATCTTCAACAATCTCACGGAGACCCTTCAAACTTTCCTTAAGGTATGAGAGATATGCTTTATGTGCAAGTTCATTATTCCTAATGGGCGGGGAATATATAACATATCGATAGCATATTTATCACAAGCGAAACCTTAGGAGCAGTATTTGCAATTTGGGATTGGCAACTTTCCTTTCACCTCACGCTTGATTCTCAATATCGTTAAGTAAAGAAGTTATCTTTTCAATTTGTTTATCATGATTAACTTTAAATGAATCACATAACTCTTTGTTTTGATCATTAACCTTTGAAATTTCGACTTTAAAACAATCATTTTCCTTTTGCAAGTTATCAATTATGTTTTGAAGTTGGAAATTCGAGAATCTAAAGGTGGAGGCATATGTGAACCATCGCATCCTTCTTTTCACCTTTCGGTTGTGAAATTTGGGCTTTCAATCTTTTGATCGTGTTATAATGAGCTCGAATTTGTTCATCACGTTTGCTAATTTCAAAAGCGCATCAAACTCGGGAGCATCGAGGATGTCTTGATATTTGAGGTTTTAACATTTTCTTTGAGATGTTGATGTTTTAATTGCAAAGCAAGATGTTCAACTTCTAATTTAGAATAATGTTTGACCAAGTTATCATGATCATCTGTTCTATTTTCTCATGCAATTTTGAATTTGTTGTTTCAAGCTCAATGACACGATCATGGGAGACTTTCGAGCAACGGATAATTCATGAAATTGAGAAGCATTAATGGAACAATTTGTAGCGATGAAAAACACATCTTGAGCAATACATTCGAAATCGATTCTCATTCGGTGTATGCAAGTTCTTCCTTTCAATCTCACTATATTTTAATTCTCTCTCATAGTCACTAACCTCAACAATCATTGCATCAAATACCTTTTCCATTTCTTTAATATCGAATCGTCCCTTTTAAGACTCTCAAATTGATCTTTTAGTTGTTTAAAGAAAGGCATGACCTCGGTTAAATAGCATTCTTTAGTTTGCTCAAAACCCTTTCCCTTGATTATACCGGTGGGTGTGATCCTTTTCTTACAAGTTTTCTCAAAATCAACAAATAGTTGAAAGATAACATATTCATCGATTAAGGTCTTGCTTTTAGTGGCAAGAGATCTAGGAACTAAGTGCATTGGTGTATTAGGAGGATACAGTTGATTTAGGCGATTTCCTACAAGGGTTCTTTTCAACAAGATTTTCGACTTTTGCATTTCCATATCCTTTTCCGAACACTTGTTCGGGGTTAATAAGTCTGAGGCTTAAACTTGTTCAAGGAGATCCAATTTTCTTTAGTGTAATTATGGGGTTTGATCGTTATGTTATTCTTTTTACACTCGGGATCTTCTAACTTCTTATTCATTTTCTCCTAGTGACTTCATCAGTTTCTTATCTTCCTCGATGCACTCAATGCAACTAGGTTTCTGCGCCTAGGCTTAAGGATTTCATTACCATCATAAAGCACCTTATGAGCATTTCTAGCCTTTTAATTACCTCTGGATTTGGTTCCTCAACAAGGGAATGCTATGCTTATCGCTTAAGACTCGATGCTTAGTGATCATGTGAGCGGTTTGAATGGTATTCCTTGTGCGTACAACTTATTTTCAAGCTTGTTTTCAAAGTTTTAGATTGGAAAAATCATTCAAAAGTTTTGATTCCTTAGCTTTGAATTCTTGCTTAAGCATTTTAACATTTTCTTGAAGTTCGTGTTTTTGCTTAGCGAGTTTGGAAAGCTTTTCTTGTAAGGAGTTTAACTCTTGTTTTAATACTTCTTCTAAAATTACTTTTCTAATAATTATGCGCATTTGGATATCCATCTCACGCTCACGAGTGGTAAGTTCAAACTTAGCACGTTGTTCGTATATGGCAACTTGATCCTTATAGGTATTGAGTTCGGTGGTCAAGGAATCATCGGGCACAAATCACGGTGTACTCATGCAATCCATAATCATCATTTTGAGAAGAAGATGTATACCTAGGTACTGCGAAACTTTCATGCAAGTTTCCTCTGCATTAACGTGCGAGGTTGTGGTGGTGCATCTCTATCTTGGGTACATCCGAAGATTCCATGTAGCGTTCCTTTGCATTAGTTTGCACGGGTTGTGGTGGTGCACCTCTCTCTTGTGGACATGAGCATGAAGATTCTATTTTAGCATTGTCCGACTCATCATTATTTGTTTTCTCTAACATTACGCATTCGGCACCACCGATTCTTCACGGATACATTACCCACTTATCACAATAATTTTTCAATGCACTGGCACTCATTCACGTCTTCATTCTTTTGTGCGATTCTTCAATGAACTTTTCATATTATCCATGAGTTGGATAAATGTCTCAATGAATTCACAATTTCCATTCCGGTATGTTTTTGAAGGAAATTCGGTCAAGTGTTGATTATGTCTGCATGAATATTCCCAGCGATGAATGGTTGAAATTGTTTGTAGATTACTTGAAGAGCTGCCTGGAACCATCCTTTTGAACTTCTTCATTGGTAAGTTGCGACTTCAAATGCTCTAAGTTCAACAACAAGCTTCTTGTCAATGTAGGTAAGTCTGGCGGAAAAGAGCACTACATGTTCGATCCCGACTATGGATAACAAGCTGAATGAGGTGCGGATGAAGTAGGCGATAGGGCTCAATCTTGCATTTCATTTGCATGGCATTCGTAGCTTGGTGGTGCAATTCTCTCATTAGATTCGAACACGGAGATCTCACATCCTCATTGCTTAATTCAATCATCTTTAATCGTTCGATGTAGCATACATTATCATTGTTGTCCACAACATCATACAGTTTAAGCATACGAAATCATTTGGGTCGATGAGAGTAAGACATGATGTGGAAGGATGCAGGATTTTACGTCCATGATTTAAGCAGAAATAGAATCTTTCGGCGAGTTTTACTAAAATCAAGGCGAAACCGTTAAGCCTTGACCCGATGGGGTGTTAAGATGACCGATGGAATGATATGATGAAAGAAGGCGTGTGATAGGACTTTAGATTGTTCGTAGGAAAGGTGAAATGTTGATTGGTTGAGATTTGGATTGGTTGATGCACGTTTTACGGAGAATTTTTGGTCTAAAACTTAAAAGCTCAATAACTTCCTTTTGGGTGGATTTGGGCCTCGAAAAATTCGTTTCACGACATCGTTGTGAAACTTCACAATATTCAATTCATTCGGTCGTTTTGGCGGTATTTATTGAAAGCAGATTCTGGATCAAAAGTTATGGCCGTTTGAAGTTTTGGCGTAAAAGTCAACTTTGGTCAAACCTCTTCTTCGTAAACATCAACCAAGTCGCTATAACCCTTGAACCAAGTCGCTAAGTCACCAAGTCGCTAAGTGCTAAGTCGCTAACACTTAATTAAGCTACACCACTAAGTCAAGCTGGGTCCCAGTCGCTAGACACAAAGCAAGTCGCTAGTAGTAACTCGCTGCCCTCAGTCGCTAGCAAAATTTTTGCGATAATTACGCTACACAAGTCGCTAGAAATGCAAGTCGCTAAAGAGCAACTCGCTCTGGACCAAGTCGCTACCACCAAGTCGCTACTCGTGGTGGAGAATCCACTACTTGTACTTTAACTCGCTAGATCTAACTCGCTAGTTTTAACAACGTAACTCGCTACAATTTTGTGAAGCAAGTTGCTACGAAGAAAACTTATCCGTGAACTAACTCGCTACCATGAAAAACCATATAAACATCACTTTTCAATCCAAAACAACCCAACCAAGATGATTCAAGCTTACCAAATGAAAACCTAAACACTTTTGATGATTCTAAACACAAAAGTACCAACAAAATTCAAACTTTAACACGAAATCAACCAAATGATGCAAAAACCACTAAACTTTTCAAACTCAAAACCACCTAAAACCACTATAAATCCAAAGATGTGCAAGATATGATCCAACCATGGCTCTTGATACCAATTGTTAGATATAACTTTTCACATACACATCAAACCATAACACAAAGTAGCATATAGATGGAATTCTAGAGAGAAAGTTAGAGGTTTAGGGAACTTAGTGAGAGAAAGTGAAAGATATTATCATGAGCTCAACTCTACCTTGGGAGGTAGAGTATTTATAGTCTTACACAAATCGCCACACTTTGGGGCATGGATCGGGCATCGATGGGTAAAGACCCGTCCGTCCTCCACGGTGTTACTTAACTAAGTTACTACTTAACTTAAAGAACTACGACTACGAGCTTTCTAACGATTACATATACTTGAGGTGACCGACTCTTTAATCACAGAATTTCTAATTCCTAACAGTGGTCTTTTCTCCATAGTAGCATCCTACTTCTTGACACAAGTACATACCTCTGTTTAGGATTTGAAGGGTGGAGTTTAGATCCTTTACCCATATCAATACCATGAGACGGCTTTTTCTGAGGCGCTTGAACCCCAACCTTTGTACCTTTATTCTTCCGGTTCTTAACTTCAATAAAAACCCTCTTCGTCCTTGTCCACAGTAGAAGAAGTACCCTGAACAGCCACATTGATGTCACTACGAACAACCTCCTTTACACATTTTGGGCAATTGATATGATCATGCCCAAACACTTTACACACATCACAATGAGGAGGCTTCCATTCATAATTGAATTTAATGATCGCCGTAATATAACCACTATCATCCTCTTTGGGAATAACCATAGTAACTTCGCGTTTCAGTACATAATCTGATGATAATTCCACTAAAGCACGAGCAAAGCTAATACGCCCCCAAGAATCAACACACATTGAGCTTGTAAATGCATCTAACATGATCCGTTTCCCAAGTTGAGTAGCAATCAAACTCAAACCGTCTTCTGAATAAGCAAGTAGAGGAACATTATGCAGTTTGATCCACACCGGAACCTTAGTTACCTCATTTCTAGTTAATGACATATTAGGATTCCATTTATTTAGAATAAGAGGCGAATTACGAATCAACCAAGGTCCCCGTTAGAGAACATTATCCACACAATCCTTAGTCTCAAACTTAAAAAGGAACACACTCGCATCATTTTTCATGAGTTTCTTCAAACCAAACTTACCCCACGTATTAGTGACATAGTTTTGGACAATCAAAAACGCAATAGACTTATCAAGGAAATAATCAATAGTTTCAAACTATGGATGTTGGTAATACTAAGTGTTTGCGTCCTCAGGCTACTCAGGATACCAACGTGACTACTAATGAATAAGTGGATGCCCACATTCAATCTATGCATGAGGTTAACATTGATCAGGTCACTCGAAGGGCTTGTGACAGCTTTGAGGAGGCCTTGAAGACTGCAAATGTTCACGGTCACTATGAGGTTTAAACTGTGGATATCGAAGGGAGTGGGCCTTCTAATAGTGGTGCACCTTCGTTTGCTAATATCGTTGATTCCACTCCACGTCTTCATAATGCTTCATATGCTATTGTTTCGAATGCTGAAACCTCTACAAGAAAAGCAAAGTTTCTACTTATTGAAACAAGTAAGACAATCAAAGACGCTGGTTAGATCATTCCTAACTAATCAGTCGAGGAGTTAAACAATCGTTGTGCTAATAGATTGTCTGGTTATTTTAGTGGTAAGAGGTTAGCATTTTCTGTTGTGCAACACTTTGTTCGTACTATGTGGATTAAATATGGCCTTCAATGAATAATGATGAACTCGCAAGGGGTTTTCTTTTTTTAATTCTCTTTGAAATAGAATATATAGGTTATACTTCTTAATGGACCTTGGATGATTCATACAATACCTATTATTCTTAAAACTGGTCGACGAGTGTTTGTTTAGCTAAAGAGAATTTGAGAAAGATACTCGTGTGGGTGAAGTTACACGATGTTCCAATGGATGCATCCACGAGTGATGGTTTAAGTATGATTTCATCGGAATTGGGTACTCCCATACTTTTGGAATTGTACACTAATACAACGTGTGAGTAATAGTGGGGTAGGAACAACTATGTTTGTAACCACCCGTACTTTTCAAGTCAATATTTAATTAATTACTTTTACCAATTATATTAATTATAGTAAACTTACTTTTACGTGTAACTAAGAAAGTTCATTCGCGTAAGCTTAACTTGTAACCAATACTAGGCATTTGAATCATGAAAACTAGCTTAAACAAGTATATTGATTTCTAGGGTTGTTATTGGGAAGAACTTACAAGTATATTGGGTAGTTTGAAATCAAGTTTTCAAGGGTTTAAAAAGAATGTATAAAGATTGGGTTCAAGATTTGAAGGTTGGGTAAAGTTTGTTGATGATTTAGAAGAGTTCTTGTTTTGGTGTTCTTATAATTTTCTTCATCTTTTTGTAAGATTATTGTTTCATTTTCCTTGTTCATTTCCATTTATTTTGTAATACGCTACTGGTCTATATATTTTTTTTAAGTTGTAAGTATCATTTTGTAACATTTAGACATTGTACATAATATTTGAACCATGAAAACTATCTTAAACAAGCCCTAGGTTATAATTATAAAGTTGAATTTCGATCAGCCGATGGAATTAACCGGACAAATCAATAGGTTTTGGACCTTAATAAAAAATATACGGTTGTAGGTCTATGTCTTATCTTCGATTTTCCGGGTGGCTCATTCTGTAACTCCTCCTGATGAATTAATTAGAAAATAAACGGCATACTATGTCGAAAACTGCACACTGAAATTTATTGGCTAAAATCTCTTAAAGTTTGAATACAACCCTCTGTTAAGTAACAAATTAAAGTTGTAGAGGACTCTTTAACTTGAAGGTGGCCATAAAAACTGTATCAAACGGAGTTGTAAAACTTAAGATATCGCCGTTTTGGTGGGACTGAATTGTGCAGCCAAAAATATGTTTTGACACTTGAAGGTATATTAGTAATTTTACATATGTTATGAAATTTTTATGACCATAAGACTTGTAAATTTGATAAGTACACTTAAATAACTTTCCAAAGACGTAAAAACCAAATTTTAACTCTTTACGGTTTAGTAGTAGTGAATTATTAAAGTTGGGATAACTAAATAAATAAAAGCTAAAAGTTGAGAAATAATATTATTTTGACCTATTTTATTTAAAAACCGAAGTGGTAGGACCCACTATCGAAAAAATAGACTATATGGAAAACTAGAAGGGGGTTGAATAGTTTTACCGATTTTAATTTAAGTTTCAAAGATTTAGATTCAATCTTATGTGAATTCTTGTGGATGGTTAAATAGTACCAAACAATAAATAAACTAAGTAAGAAATGAAAGTAAAGTAAGAAATGCAAGTAAAGTAAAGGATAGAAAGTAGCGACACAAGTGATTTTTAGTGGTCCATCTACAAGGACACCTTCCTAGCCCTACCCCACTCCCCGAGTACCCCACTCGAGAGTTTAAGCACTATGTCAACAAGCTCCTTCAAATTGGCGGAGAAACCTCACAATGTCGCTTACACTTTTTCCGATACAAAGCTAAATAACGGGTTCTTCCACGAGGTTGAACTAAACCTTTACACAACTTATTACACAACAAATATGTGAAATATGAAATACAAGATATGCTACAGAAATCTTGTGGATGGACAAATCAATCAAGGGCCCTTTGCTTGGATAACTTGTAGAGTAGCGTGATCTCGCCTTCGTGAAGGACCTAAAAGAGAATCACAACAAAAGAGAGAAGAACTACTAGAATGATCAAGTGATCAAAGGTTAGGATAGTCAGATAATATATGAGAGAGTTGTAAGAAGAAGGGTGAGAAACAATGAAGAAATGGCTCACTATTTATAGGCAAAATGCCTTACATTCCACGGTTCGGTCGATCCACCCAAGGATCCGCCGGTGCAATTCGAGGATCCGACAATGCAGGTCGACTTAGTCCGGATTTTGGGTTGCAAACCGGGTTATGGGTTATAGGTTATGGACCATGGGTCATGGACTTTGTATCATGGATACCCAACAAGATACAATGTACCTAGTCAATCGGTCATGGGTCATGCACTTTGGGTCATGGGTCATGAATAATACCCAACATGATTTCATGCATGATGTCATGCAATGGGTCATGGGTTATGAATTTAGCTCCATGGGTATGGGTATGGGTTGGGTCATGGATATTACCTAACCTATTACATGTTTTATTACAACACATTATTATTACAACATTTATGTAGATAACTAAATGTATATACTTTGCAAAACATCATGTATTCTTAGAATTTTACTTATGATAATTTTATATTTTTTATCAACAAAACTTAACGAGATCGCTAAATATAAACAAACGTTTTTACTGTTTATTTGTATTAACAATCTTCCCCTTTTTGTTGATGACAAAACATAAAGTTATGGTGAGTAAAACTTAAGATTAGATGTAGGTTTTGAAAGTGTATGTAAGTTTTACTCTCTTCTCTCCCTTTTTGTCGCAACAAAAAGTGAGACGAGGAAAGAAAGAAATGGTAGAAAAAAAGATCCACAAAGCACTAACTCTCACTTAACGGTAGCTCCCCCTAGAATAGGGCGTCAAGTGAGACATAAAAAATACCTACAAAAAAATGTTAGTGATAACATATAATATAATCATGTAGAAGAAGAGAGACAAGAGAGAAGGCCAAGTTACGTAAACAAATCCTTGTAATAAAACATCAAAATGTAGAGGTATATATGCCACATACAATTGTAAAAATAAGAACAAGGGCTTATTCTTTATAAAGACAAAAACATATATATATATATATATATATATATATATATATATATATATATATATATATATATATATATAAAATATTATTATCGTTCCTTCCATGCTTGCATAGGGTCTAATGGTGGAAGTTTTGATGAGCGATAATGTTAATGCAATCAAGAATATGGTTGAGAATAAATCGCACTTCGTCCGTTATTTATAGTGCGAGATCCCTAGTGGATTGACAATGTTAGCAAAAGAGATGGTGAGGGAGATGTGGGTGGATGTCATTTGGCCAAGTTTGATTATTGGAGTGAGGATTAGGTGGTGGAATTGTTGGTAAGTATGGATCTATGTCCATGATATTGGTTATTGGTGGTGGTAGAGAACCTAGATATTATTGTAATGTGATGGGTGGTACATGTGGTGGATTTTCAAGCTCATTGAAAAGAGTATTTGGAGATGTAGGAGGTGTGGAAAATACTAGCTCTTTTGGGTTTATATTTGAGACTAGAGGTGGTGTAGATTTTAATGGTTGAGTTGGAGCGGGTGGTGAACTAGACAAAGGTAGCGAAGAGGTTTTTGGAGTCCTAAGTAGTTCCGCTAGAGTGATTTGTGAGTCAATTTGAGACTCGGTTGGAGAATGTGGTGGTGAGTTTTGAGGAGATGGTGGAGGTGCTATATTGTAGTCGTTTGGTGGTGAGAAAGTAGTTGGTGAGGAGCTATTAGACAAAGGTTTCACCAAGCAACATGGTCGGATACTAATCTGAGCGGTTTTCCTAGCTTTAGGTGGTGTTGGTATTATGGAAGGTGGTAGGATAAAGTTGCAGATTTCTTGAAAAGGGTTGTTTTCACCAGAGAGTTCATCATTGTTTGGAGATCGTTTGGAAGTCATGATGAGATTTGTTTGTGAGGTTGAAGATGATGGAGATGCAAGCATTTCAGAACCTTATTTATAGGACAAGCAAGGCATTGCAATGGATACTAAAACCACAAGAATGAACCATAATCTAATGATTAGATATGAATTAAAATCAAGTGATCATGATAGCACAAGCATTAAGGAAAATACTCAGTAGTGATAAAAATAAAACGTTGAAATTTGAAAATTTCAAACCAAAATATTAAAAATTAGTTATTAAAATAGCTTTTGTATGCCGGTTCCCACGGATCCGTCCCGTTAGGGATCCGTCCTGCGTTAATGCAGGGATCCGGGGAACTGGTGTTTTTAGGCAGAAAAAAAAATCGTTTTAGAGACGATAGTGCCTAGTGTGTGCCTATATGAAAACCATGTGGAGTTGCGGTTATCTCGACTCTTTAAAGAAATTAAGATAAACATAGAGGTGAAAAATACGTATGTATATGTATACGTGAGATGACTCAAAGACTCCTTAATTCATTGTTGCTTTGCTTGAATGTACCTGAAAATACATATTGATTATGTATTCTATTTAGCATTCAATAGACATATGAGATCCAATGAAAAAGGTTTTTACTTTGAATTAACGATGAGTAGAAGAAAAATGTTTGTTCTAGACGTGAGAGTTCTTTTTTAGACAAAATGATACAGGGAGAAATATTTGAAAAACTATTTTGAAGAGTTTCTTGAAGAGAAAAAAAATATTTTTAGTATAAAAGATAAATCCCTATATTGTTTGTGAATTGTGTGAAATGGAATTCCTAGACTCAGAAGAATAAGAAAAGTACAAGTTTACGTACCTTGTAGAGAAAGAAGTATTTCAAGACGATTGTTCCATAAGACCAAGACCTAGATGGAGCAAGTTGAATTGCTCGCGCTTCAATGGTTTAGTGAGGATGTCGGCTATGTTATCTTCGGATGACACTTTCTCAATAGAAATGTTCCCTTTTTGAACATTATCTCTTAAGAAGTGATGACGAATCTCTATATGTTTGGTATGAGAATGCAACACCGGATTTTTGCTAAGATCTATGGCGCCCTTGTTGTCGCAAAGAATGACAATATCACTTAGATGGATGTCGTAGTCAACTAATGCTTGTTTCATCCATAGTGCTTGTTGGCATGCTTTGCCGGCGGAGACATATTCAGCTTCAGTTGTTGAGATAAATAATGCCGTTTGCTTCTTTGAAAACCAAGATGTTAAGTAACACCCCATAAAGGTTCAAACACCACTTGTGCTTTTACGATCAACGTAATCACCTGCATGGTCAGAATCTGCATATACAATAGTTTCTACCCCCGTCCCTTTATGATACCATAATCCTAATTGAGTTATACCCTTAATATATCTAAAGATTCTTTTGACGGCTTCTAGGTGTGAAGTTTTAAGGTCTTCTTGAAACCTAACACAAAGACATACACTCAACATGATATCCGGCCAACTAGCCGTGAGGTAGAGAAGACTACCAATCATGCCACGGTATTTGGTGTTGTCAACGGATTCACCGTCTTCATCTTTGGTGAGTTTGGTATCGGAGGACATGGGTGTTCTTATTGGTTTTGACTCATCTAATCCGAATTTCTTTAACATTTCTTTTATATATTTGGATTGGTTGAAGAAGATACCATCTTCTAATCGTTTGATTTGTAGACCAAGAAAGAAACTTAATTCTCCCATCATACTCATTTCAAACTCATCATGCATGATTTTTGAGAAATCATCACACATGTCTTGACAAGTTGATCCGAATATAATATCGTCCACGTATATTTGAACAATAATTATTTGTGACTCCTTTTTCTTTGTAAAAAGTGTGTTGTCAACTAACCCCATGGTATAGTTGTTTTTAATTAAAAATGCTTTGATTCTATCATTACCAAGCCTTTGGGGCTAGTTTAAGAACATAGAATGCTGTCTTTAGTTTGTACACATGATTACATTTTTCAGAATCGACAAAACCCGGAGGTTGAGATACATAAACTTCTTCATTTATAAAGCCATTAAGAAAAGCAATTTTGACGTCCATTTGAAAGAGTTTAAGATCATGAGCACAAGCATACACAAGAAGGATTCTTATAGACTCTAATCTAACTACAGGAGCATAGGTCTCGACAAAGTCTATGCCTTCTTGTTGGTTGTATCCTTGAGCAACAAGTCTAGCTTTATTTCTAGATACGACACCGTTTACATCTAATCTATTTTTATACACCCATTTTGTTCCAATTATTGTTTGGTTTTTAGGTGGAGAGACAAATGTCCAAACGTTGTTAGAAACAAATTGATTTAATTCCTCTTGCATATCCATAACCCAACTTTCATCTTTTATAGCTTCTTGAGTGTTTTTAGGTTCTATAGTTGACACGAAACAAAAGAGACTACTTTGGTTTTGAACTTGAGACCTTAGAGTTCTTTCATTTAATTTTCCTATGACCTTTTCTACAGGATGATCTTTAGACTCTTTAACATTGATAATTTAATTATTTAATGGTCCATCTTCCTTGTTTACTTTTTCTTTTACTTCTAAGACTTCACTTTCGATTAACTCATCGTCGACGAGAGGTAAAGAGGTTTTAGGTGGACTCTCGTCAAATTTGACATTTAAAGAATATTCAACTTTCATGATTTCTTTATTTAGTATTACGTATGCTTTACTATTAGGAGAATATCCTAAGAAAATACCTTCAGTTGATTTTGGGTCGAATTTAGTTAAGTAGTCTTTTGTGTTACGTATAAAACACTGACTACCAAAGACTCGAAAGTGTTCCAATGAAGGCTTTTTTCCTCGTAACAGCTCGTAGGAGTTTTTCCTAAGAATGGTCTAATTAAGACTCGATTTATAATGTAGGTTGATGTGTCGACGACATTGCACCAAAATTTCTGATGAATAGATTGCTCATTAATCATGGTGCGACTCATTTATTGCAGGGTTCGATTTTTCCTTTCAATTACCCCATTTGATTGTGGAGTGCGAGGAGCCGAGAAATTGTGAGTAATACCATTAGCATCACAAAAAGCTCCGAGTTGCACTTCATTATCAAATTCCTGACCATGATCCGTTCGAATCGACAAAATAGGACTTCCTAGTTGTCTTTGAATTTTTCTACTTAAGATTTCGAAGTGATCAAACGTTTCAGTTTTATTCTTTAAAAATTTAGTTCATGTGTACCTAGAGTAATAGTCCACTATAACCAATGTATAGAAGTTACCTCTGTAACTTTGGATAGCGGACGGACCAAATAAATCCATGTGTAGTAATTCTAGACATTTTGATGTAGAAACCATATTTTTAGCTTTATGACTAGAATGGACTTGTTTTTTTGATATTACAAGCATCACAAAAATGATGTTCGTATTTTATTTTAGGTAGATTTCTTACAAGCTCTTTGAATGATAGCGACTGAAGAAGTCGCATATTGGCGTGACCCAATCTTCGATACCATAAGATCGAAGTATCATCCGTAGAGGTGAGACAAAGTTTGTCTTTTGGTTCGTTTCTGATTTTAATAACGCAGACGCCATGTTTTCTAATACTTCTTCCTATAGTAATACAATTTTTCAAGATTTTACTACCGGTTTTGCTAAAGAGAATGTTGCACTTTTTGTCACATATTTGACCTATACTTAGTAGATTAAAGTTTAGGTTGTCACGTCATTAATGGTTAAGGATTTGTGAGAGATTGTACCTTTTCCGATGATTTCACTTTTACTATTGCCGAACACCACATTTTCTTCGTTAAAGGATTCGTATGTGGAGAACAACGCTTTATTACCGGTCATATGCCTTGTGCACCCGCTATCATTGATCCATTCGTCCAGATCTAAGTCAACCTTTAGGCACACCTAAGACAACAACCAACTCAAAAGTTTGGTCCCCATTTGTTCATGGGTCCATTGGTGTTATACATTTCATTCATATGAGGCATATATGAAAATGGTGTAAAAGCATTCCAAGGTACATAGTTTTGAAATGAGAAACCATTTTTTGAGTTAGGATTCCAGCCTATTTGATGGTGGTTACTTCTATGAAAAACATCATTTGGCCTTCTTATCGTTTTGTTAGGTTTAGAGAACAATGGGGGTTTGCTTTTCATTAAACCTTGACCTTGTTTTAAGGAGGGTGGTTTTTTGACATTCCTATTAGTAACATGGAGGGGTTTCCTTTTGTTAACGACAACAAATTCAGTTCTAGAAGAGATGGTTGCGTTATTTTTAATTTTTTCTGCTGCAGATGTCCGAATCCCTTCTTTTTCACTAGCCGGATCCCTTTACAAGGGATCCGCCGGATCCGGCACATCAGTGGTTGTTTTTTCATTTTCTTTAACATATTGTGTTTCCTTAACTTCGCTAGTTGACACAATATATTATTGAATACCTAGACCCTTTTTATTGTTACCCGTTTTAACACTATCAAGTATTGTATCAAGTTAATTAGTACTTAGTCTAGGAATTCTAGAATCAAGGTGATCAACCAAAGTTTGAAGTTCTACACAAAGCTTGCATTCACGACTTACTTCCTTTCTCTTTTCTAGTCTCTTTAATTTTTCTTTTAGTTCAAAAACTTCTTTTTCTAAAAGTCCATTTTTATTTTTCAAAAGTTTGTTTTTGTTTATTACCTTGAGACTAATTTTGCAAAGCTTGTTATATTCTAGATGTAATGACTCATCATGTAGAGATGAAATACTATAGTATAGGGAGTCGGAACATGCCTCGTCGGAGTCCTTGGGCATAAGACAAATTTCTTCCTTCTCTTCTTCACTCATTTCCCATGATCCGCTTACGAACGCATTTTGTTCGTCGCGTTTGGGACATTCACCAATGAAGTGATTTCAATCCCCGCATTTAAAACATTTGCGCTCATCCTTCAATTTCTTGTCGTCTTTGCTTTTTTGAAACCATTTCTTATCATCATAGAGTTGCTTGACATATCTTCCTTTTCTTCAAAAGAATTTCTTGAAGTCTTGTACCGCCATTGCATACTCCTCATCTTCACTCTCTGAGGATGAGGTTTCTTCATCATTAGAGAATTTCTTGGCTTTTAAAGAAAGAGATTTATGTTTCTCTTTCTTTTTCTTCGAGACCTCGGAGTCTTTAGCGAGTACGAGATCATAGAATTTTAGGTTGCCTATGAGTTCATCAAGATTGAGGATCGACAAATCTTTGGATTCTTCAATGACTGTTACCTTCGTTCTCCACTTTGATGGAAGCGCACTTAGAAATATCCTGACGTGATTACGACTAGAAAAAGACTCATCAAGTGCTTGTAGTGAAGTAATAATAGTATTAAAACTAGCAAATGCATTATCAATACTATCATCATCCAATATTGAAAATTGTTCATATTGTTGAACAAATAAATCAATTTTGTTATTTTTCACTTGTTTGTTTCCTTGGTGTGTTACAACCAAAGAGTTCCAAATTTATTTAGCGGTTTTATGTATAGAGATTCTTTCAAATTCCTTTTTAGGTAAGGCATTGTATAAAACCATTTTTGCCTCGCTATTTTTGGAAAGCTTTTTCTTTTCGTCGTCAGTGAGACGATCATGAGAAATATTTTCTTCTTTACCGGTTTGATCATCTTTTACGGTTGCTTTAAAATCACCTTCAACAATAATAAACCAAAGATCAATAATTTTAGATTTCACATAAGTTTCAAATCTATTTTTCTAATAAATAAAACTATTAGTTTCAAGTAGTGGAGATCGTTGCATGGATTTCCCTTCTTTATAGTTTTCAAAATCCATTTTGATCGAAAGGTTTTTAAAATACAATTTACTTTAAAACTTTTTGAAAACCTTGCTCTTGATGCCAATTGTGAAAAACTAGAATGGGGGGTGAATGGTTTTACTGGTTTTAATTTAAGTTTCAAAGATTCAGATTTAATCTTATGTGAATTCTTGTGGATGAATAAATAGTACCAAACAATAAATAAAGTAAGTAAGATATGCAAGTAAAGTAAAGGATAGAAAGTAGCGACACAAGTGATTTATAGTGGTTCCGCTAAAAGGACACATTTCTTGCCCTACTCCACTCCCCGAGTATCCCACTCGAGAGTTCAAGCATATGTCAACAAGCTCCTTCAAATTGGCGGATAAGCCTCAAAACGTCGCTTACACTTTTTCCGGTACAAAACTAAATATCGAGTTCTTCCACGAGGTAGAACCAAACCTTTACACAACTTATTACACAACAGATATGTAAAATATGAAATACAAGATATGCTACTGAAATCTTGTGGATGGACAAATCAATCAAGGACCCTTTGCTTGGATGACTTATAGAGTAGTGTGATCTCTCCTTCGTGAAGGACCTAAAAGAGAATCACAACAAAAGAGAGAAGAACTACTAGAATGATCAAGTGATCAGAAGTTAGGATAGTGAGATAATATATGAGAGAGTTGTAAACAGAAGGGTGAGAAACAATGAAGAAATAGCTCACTATTTATAGGTAAAAATGCCTTCTGTTCTACGGTTCTGACGGATCCCTTACCCAAGTGATCCGGCCAGTGCAATTCCACATATTTGGCTATCTGGGTCAGCTTAGTTCGGGTTTTGGGTTTCAAACCGGGTTATGGGTTATGGGTATGGATCATGGGTCATGGAATTTGGATCATGGATACCCAACAAGATACAATGTACCTAGTCAATAGGTCATGGACTTTGAGTCATGGGTCATGAATAATACGCAACATGATTTCATGCATGATGTCATGCAATGGGTCATGGGTTATGGATTTGGCTCCATGAGTATGGGTCATGGATCATGGATATTACCCAACCTATTACATGTTTTATTACAACACATTATTATTACAACATTTATGTAGATAACCAAATGTATATACTTTTCAAAACAACATATATTCTTAGAATTTTACTTATGATAACTTTATATTTTTTATCAACAAAACTTAACGAGATCGCTAAATATAAACAAACGTTTTTCCGGTTTATTTGTATTAATAGACCCATTTAACTTTCTATAGATTAATTCTACTTAGACATAACTATTTACGGAATAGATGTGACATAAAACACCGAACTTTAGATAACTTATAAAATATGGCTTGTAATTATTTCTTAAACTTATAAACGTAAGTACAATGTCTAAAGTATATACAATTTTTTATAAAACTTACTGCGTGCATTCTGATTATATTTATATACCTAAGACTCTCCCCTTTCTGTTTTAGGTCGTCTTTAAAGCTAACAACTTCCCATTTCATCTTAACTCGTAGTTTACTATTTTCTATCATTACGATGAGTTCATAGCCCCATTTTTATTTAACTGTTTTATAAACTCCTTGGGGGAGATACATGCTATTATTTTATTCTGTATGCTTAAACTAAACTAATTATTGATTCTAAGTACCACTATTGCCAAACTCAAGTCCCTATATCATGAACCATTAATTACTTTGTGAAACGTGAATATTATGGATAGGCCTATTGGGATTGACAAACCCCATTTGTGTTGATCAGATAGACAACCAAACTCACTATATTTGAGTTAAATAGGTAAGTAGAAAATTACCTACCAGGGCAATTGTTACTATATTATTAATTTGATAAACAGTTAACATTTTGAGTGTCATGAACTTAGATCAATAATAACTATTTTAACGATAATTGTATTCGTTTCAATAATTACTATAACTCTGAAATCTTGTTGTCCATTAATTTAAACATATTAACTTCACTCAACCATTGTGTTGACTTTTTAGCATGTTTTATCTCAGGTCCTTAAGGTATAAGCTCGCACTTAAGGCGCATGGATATTTTGAAGAGTTTGCGTCATTATCATTCGATAAACTTTAAAAACTTTTATGCTGTACTACTTATGTACTTTGAACTTGTTGGGACCTCTTTGTAAACTCTGATATTTTATATTAATCGAATGATAATTTATTTCAAAACGTCTCATCTAGAGTCGTATTCTGTAACTTGTACTATGTGCAATGAAGTAATACCCTCGATTAGCTTCCACTGCTATTTAAAACTGAGGGTGTTATAATGTACAGGTTCTCATTGAATTAAATGCTGAAAATAAATTTAAAGAATGTTTGGTGGTTGTGGTCCCGTTGCTTGATGACACTTATTACATGAAAATGACAATTGGTGTTAAGTACGAATGAAATCCTCCTAGATGTGATCTATGTAAGATCTTTGGTCACAAGAATGCTAATGCTCAGCCCAAGGTAGCAGCAATTAGGGATCAAAACGATGGGTTTACTGAAGTTTAATGAAGATGATCTAAACCTAAGAATTTTGATGGTGTTTGTTGGGTCTGAAATCGACCCAAATTGTCTCTGTCAAATATTTAAACATAAAATAGTCTAACACACCCTCTGAATATGAAGGTCAGTGAGCATAAGTATCTGATAAAGATCAGAGAGTATGTCACTTCATAACTATCAAAGTGAACTTGATAGTTATCAGAAGTGAGATGATCCTTGATAGTTGTCAAAAAATATGTCTCTCTGATTATTATTCAGAAGGTGCTACTCACTGATAAAAGAAACCAGTGAGTGTTGTATAAAGCTCAACCACATGTCTAGTTTCAGGGATGTCAAAAACCAGCTGAAGAAAATACTTCACAAACTGATACGGTGTCAGGGAGGGATTTATAAGGAGCTACAAACAACCTAGGGTCATTGAGATCTAACAAATGTTTCTATGACTCTGAAGACTTAATTTGGTTTTTACAACCTCAACCTCTGAATGCATGGGCGGGAAACTTCTTAAGGAAGATAAGTTCAAGTACTTATCCATATACGAGAAACAAACATTGTTACTATAAGTTATCAAATCGGGCAAGCCGAAAGTACGCTCAAGACTAGGCTACTAGGCATGTGCCTACATATTGCAAGTTGGCAAGTTACTATTCACCCATGTGCATCCACTGTTTCCCCTCCTATATAAATCGAAGGTTGTAACCAAGTTAAGTAGAGATTCAAATATAAAAAATAATACAAAGTATTATAGTTAGGATCCTCCTCTCCAAGGAACAACAAAGCAAAGCTAGCTGCCTCTTGTTGTTTGATTCTGGAGAGTTAATCTGTCATCAACCGGGATAGTTTTTCGTAAGCTATCCCTTGTAAATCTTTGATTCATTTCTAATATGATTTATAAAGTTGAAAAGTAAAAATGGTGTTATTAACATGTAAGAGTCGTTCTCATGCAAACCTAACCTCAATGTTGATATTCATCGGTTTTCATCACTTGCTTAAACTGTTGTTCATCTCTTTCATGGTTTGTGTGATCGTGTCGGACCCAACATTGTTCCTATGACTAAGAAAGTGGAATATCTACCTGTTCGAAATTGAAGATTAATAAGACTTCTACTTCAAAGGATAATACTATGGAGGCATCTGTATCCAGACAACCAAACAAGAATGATAATGTAGTGAACTACAAATGCGTCGAGGTTCTGAGTGAATTAGGCGAAGATAAATTAGCTAATGAGGAGCCTAACTCTAACTTAAATACATCACCTACTATTGAAAAACCATTGGATGAGGGCATTGTGCTCAATGGAGAGCCTACTATTCCTGTAGAAGGTATTCATGTGGCTTCAAGTTTGCATGGTAAGAATGTGAATTTTGTAAACGATAGTGAGGGTGATGTGGAGGATGTTGTTGATGTAACCAAAAAATTCATGCCCTCGGGTAGTGGAAGTGGATATGGGACTAAGAGCTTACACGAAAAGTGGAAGGAAACATTGGATGATGATTATGTCCTATATGATGATGATGAGTACAATGCACATGGTCTATCTGAAGATCAACAAGCTTTCTGTGACGCTTGGGATATTAGGATTCGCGGTCAAATTAAGAGGTAGTTTTTATGTTTGATTTGTGAGTCAAATGTAATAGAGTTTATAATAGTTACTTCGTCTATAGAAGTAGGTTGCTTGTTATGTTAGCTATACCGCCTATGTAATGGGTTGAGATATGTGATTTCACCCATATATGTTGTATTTAAACGTTTTTTAGAGTAATACATTTACGTGAGAAACCCTTTACCGAGAAAAATAATAAAGGCAAAATCCTACTGATTTTAACCCTTTTCTTGATTAAAAAAAGTGACTAAACTAAGTGATTTAATTGCTAGTTTTATTGATTAAACTCATTAAGTCAAGAATAAAAGATCAAAACACTTGTCTTAACATAATTAAAATACAAATCCAGGCAGAGGATAATTAAAACTAGTAGAATTACAATAGTTTTCACAAATATAGTTCCAATAGTTTTTCATTAATTATAATCTAGGTTCAATGCATCTTAAGTAATCACTAAGATATTTATCCTAACATGCTAATGATGTTTCCATCTACAATCAAAGCAAAACAAGTTGAGGAAGACATATTAAATCAAACAAAAGATTAAATAGAAAAAAAATGTTTGAAGAGTGTTCACCTTGTGTTCACGCCAGTTACAAACTCAATTCAATGATGAAAAACTTGAAGCAATGAAGAAAAAACAACCTCCAACCCTAACTCATGAAATGTGCTAAAAATATAATAAAAGCCTACTTTATGCATATCGTTTTTCATTGGAAATGACGTTTGGGCCCTTGGCGACAATGTCGCCAGTAGAGTCGACTCTATCAAATGGCTAGAGTTTTGTTCCATGACGGCGTGTGATGTAGTGGGGACGACATTGTGATAAGTCTTCAATCATGTTGCTAATGATGGTGTGTCGTCTCTCTATCGTCAGAATTTTCACCGTATATAAATTGCCCATCGCCATGTTGGTGAGGTTGTCTGGGTTTTTTCATCGAACTTTTGAGCATCTCTGGAATGGTCGTGGTCGACTAGTGGAGGCATCGTGATACATCTCCACTTTTCTTACTTAAAAAATAAACTAAAATAAAAAACACCAAACCCCTTGGCTTGAATTTCGACTTTCATTTACAGTTTAGATTTGGAATTTAATTTTTATATACGATTTTGATTTGAGTTCGATTTTGATTTTCATTTGGATTTTGATTTGGATTATGATTTTGGGTATTCATTTGGATTTCAAGTTTAATTTAGGGTTTTGGTTTAAATGTGAACTGTGAAGATCAAGATGAACTTAAAGGAGGAGGAGCGGTGATGGGTCTTGTGAGACCGAGTTTGGTTGTTGACGTGCTGCTAGAGAAACGAAAAAGGAGAGGGGGAGAGTTAGGTTGTATGTTAAAATGGTCATGGGGTGTTTGGTTTCTTAATAAAACATATAAAAATAGGTTTGTTGCCACATGGAAATACCTGGTTCCATGTAGATAGATGCAGGTTATCAGGTCATCGGGTACACAAGAAAAAAAAAAATCAAAAATAAGGGAATTATAAAGGCCAAAAAAAGTGGGGTGCATAGAACCCAAAAATTGACAAATAAGATACATTTATAAGTAATTAACCTTTCTTTACTTAACAATTTCTTTTGTAACCATGGTTTTCGATCTTGTGATGGACTAATTCACGTTGTTTGAACTCACCGTCAGATGAATTCAAACCAAGTAACGTTTCTCTAGCTTTTTTAGAAGGTTTGCGTTGTCACTTCAGAGTTATTTACACCTAACAAAATTTAAACCTGAAACCTCACGCTTTCCAGCGATATTAGTGACAAGACTTTTACCACTAAACCACCTTAAGGGTTAATAATATACAACTTTTTGAGTAAGCTTGAATAGTAACAGTAGGACGAAAGACCATTGAGTATTTAACTTTCATACTTTTTTTAAGTTGTCAAATACAAGCTTAGCATTTGGCTAACTACACTAAGTCTTATCTAATCTGTAAAGGAGAGTTATTTTACATACAAAATTTTTCTTACATATCAAGGGACTCATCTTCATTATCCATCTAAAAAAAAATCAATGACTGAGATTAAAAGCATTTTATTATTTCACCTATTTTTTATAATTTAAATATCTCTTAAACCGTTAATCGTCAAGTGAAAATATTTACACCGTCGCGAAAAGCATTTAATTATCTTTCTATAGACGGGCACTTTGATATACTTTCGAAAAAAGAAAAAAAATTCATTTTTTTCACGTTTTTCGTTTTTTTTTACGTTACTTGAAAGTTGCACGAAAAAAATCATATATGATATAACACTAATATCATATGTGATATTACACTAATATCACATGTGATATTACATATCATATATGATATAACACTAATATCATGTATGATATAACACTAATATCACATGAGATATTCAAATTAGTGTTTAATCATATATGATTTTTAATGCGATTTCGATGCGTAAAACGAAAAAACTTAAAAAAGCGTGAAAAATACTAATTTTTTTTTTGTCGAAAGTATATCAAAGTCTTCATCTATGAAAGATAATTAAATGCTCGTCGCAATGATATTTTTTTTTTCCGCTTAACGATTAACGGTTTGAAAGTTATTAATATTTGAAAAAAGATGATGAAAGTGAGTTTTTTAAATTGTTGAGATTAATTTTATCCATTAGATCAAATAGAAATGAATAGTAGAGATTGATCACTTAGTATGTAAATAATCTTTTGTCCTCAAATGATCTTAAATCCTAATCTGTAATCTATTGTCTAATAAATAGAACATTCGTTCGATGCCATATTGTAGTCTTCAAATATAATGCCTTTCAAAACAGATTAAAGAAAAAACTAAATGTTGTTTTTGATAAAACTACATACAAACTAAGCAAAGTGCTCTACAAAAACAGCATACACATTCGTGTTTTTCATATGAATCAAATTAACTTTAGATATTTCAAGCAAGGTACCATGCACGACCTTTATATTATGAGTTACGTTCTATAGATATATCAAATTGAAAATGATATAATGAGTTGAAACTCAAACCTAGGAGATGTTACTATCAACATCTTCCTATTCATCCACTAATTATGGTTTGCCTCCTAAATATTTAGGGTAATGACAGGGCTAAGCTAGTTTACAAAGGTTAATTTGGACGTGGACGTAAAAACAACTAGAGAGTTCTTGCATGACATTAAATCCTTCTGGAAACCATTATCTTTTTCTTAATTTGTCACATAACACTACTTCCATTTTAGTCATGTATACTTGTTGGCCACTTCACCTAGAAAGGACGAGTGATCTTGGGGACAAAAAGAAGGAATAATTAACAAACGTGATTATTATAATAAATCACCTTTAATTTAGATAATAATGTAAACTTTTTTGAAAATAGCATTTTTGGTCGTTATAATCAATTTCTACTTGTTTGCTAGAGAAGATATAAAACTTGTCTAAAAGTAGAACCACATGATGTCTTCAAAACTTGTTTAGATGTACTCATATTGCTCATTTTCACTCGATAGCTTAATTGCGGGAATATATACGTATGATGCACTAAATTCGTACATACTCTTGTCGCAATATTTCATCAATTTATGTCATATAAAGTATAATTCGATCTGTTGAGAAAAAATAATCTCTATTCTAAATTAGTGTTCATTTGAGAAAACACATATAATTCAAAATAAATAAATAAATAAAGGTCCACTTAAACGTACATATACTCCTAAAAATTAATAATATATTGTTTTATCGATTTAACTATGATACTCCTAAAAAATTAATATTATATTATTAAAGACTATAGTTGTCGATAATGGCGATTCTAGAATGTAACTAAAAAAATAACTCCTTTAGACATTA
>CM040241.1:91271874-91356874 GCA_022545495.1 Chrysanthemum lavandulifolium
AACACCACAACCATAACCACGTAGCCACACACTAGACGACATCCTATATAGGAAATCGTGGAATGAATAACACAGTAAAACCCTAAGCATGTGGATTAAACCAATGTGCAGCAAACGCCATCACACTAAGGAGATCGATCTTTAAATAATAAGTCAAAACCGACTTAATTAAACCCATGATCAGATCGATTCCTACAAACCCTAATGGCGATTTGATAATATAACATATACGCACCCACTCCGAAACCCTAAAACAGATTCGAATCCACAAATCCAACCAAAACAATGGTCGGCCTTACAGATAACGAATTAATAATATAAGAATAGTTAGGGTTTTCGAAATCACCAATGAAAAAACAAGGATAAATCCGATAAAAGATAATGAAACCGGACTTTCTTCAACAACGATCTGGAATTTCTTCAAGACGGTAGCGATGTAAACAAGAAATACGCTACGTCACTCACCTTTAACATCCCAACAACAGTCTTCTCCAACAATGTTGCCATCGAGGAAGAAGCCACAAGAATGTGTTAAAAATGTGGTGAAGTATGATCTCGATGCACAATATGGCATTCATCATTGGCCTGAAAGAAGAAGAGTATACTACAGAAGCTGCCAGGTTCTGAAATCAAACAAAGAGGTGTTCAGTAACAAACGGATCGTTGCTATCATGAATGTCAGTCTGGCTACCAAGTGGGATTACTCATTCCTGGAAGAGATCAAAGTCAAACGCCAAGACGAGCAAGAATATGATTTCACTAAAGCTGATTTTATGAGATTGTTGCTCAACGACATTGAAGACATGTATCTGGCTAAGGTACAAGGTCGGATGAGACATTTCTCCACCAACATCCAGCTCCAGTACATCAAGTCATTGTTGCTATTCATAAGAAGCAGAGTGATCCAGGAGCGTGTTGAAGATCTTCAACTTGCCGTGGAATCGCACGGAAACAAGTCAATCTCACTAAACCGTTGCTACACTTTCCGATATCAACCAACTCTCTCAAGACACCATTTGAAGAAACCAAAGTTTGAAGTTGTTTACCGTAGATGAACTTCACCACAACTCGTTTCATGGCGTGCAATGAGCTTCATAAGTTTTGTGATCATACCAAGAAGGTTTGTGATGGGTTAGCGTATCGGTTGAAGGAGATTCACGAAGGTATTCGGTCAAAGAAGCGGTGGAATTCTAAAGAAAGGAGGGATGTTAAGAAGATTATCACAAGGATAGATGAAAGGTTGTTTCATCATGATCAAATGCGGAACCTTGAGAGCTTTGTAGGTGGACGACAGAGTTTCCCTCTTACGGGTTATCAACGTCAAAAGAGAACTTCCGGTCTTATTGAAGGATTGATTGGTACTCCTTAAATTATTTCTTTGATTGATATTTGGATGATATGATTTGTATATTTGACCATGGCTTGTGCACACATAACAGTGTACAACCCGTACTTGTAATGAAAGGACCCTGTGGTACGCATCAGTGCCACAATCCTTATAAAAAGGAGCGAAAGCTTCTTACTTTTGAGTAAGACTCATCAAAACTTTTATTTTTCAAAGTTTCGCTCAAAAGAACAAGTACTTCCCCTTATGTTTTTTTTAAAAGAAAAACCTCAAAAGTTAATATTACTTGTTGAGGGGGAGTATTTGGTAACAAATCTTTGTTCACAAAATGTTCTTCGTGGAAATCTTCCAACAAAAATCGAAATGGTCATATTTGATATCCAAATTTCATCAAAAATAACATTTATATGCCATTTTTGAGGGTGGAAAAATTATGTGATACAATTATGTTGTAAATAAGATTTAATCTTCGTGTGCTAAGACTTTACCCATGAATTGATGAGATCTCGAATGTCATACATCGAAAAGATTTATCTTCCAAGACTTATCCAAGTAGATCGTACCTCTTGAAGCTCGATGACATGAACTTTGTGGGTTTAACAACCTTCGAGGTTTGTCCACACCTTCATGGTAGTTATTAGAGCTAGTTGTCACCTAAAAGCTGACAATGCAACTCTTTAACTATGCAACGTAACCGTGTCTCGCGGGGAATTTTCTATCTTGAGTCGATCAATTCAAAAGTGCGAACTCTACCCTCACTGTGCAGATTTCTGTCAAAATACTTGAGCACATGTGGAGGGGAAGTATTTCTGAAAATACAAAACTCTCGAAGTGTTACAAAAATTTTTCACTCCAGGGTCGAGCATTGACATGGTGGAACAACCAACTACAGACCAGAGGAAGAGGGGCTGCAAATGCGTTATCTTGGGAAGGATTCAAGAAACTACTAACTGATGAGTACTGCAGAAAAGATGAAGTATAGAAGCTGGAAGCAGAATTTTGGAACCACCTGATGGTAGGAGTAGAAGTCGACAAGTACACGATCCGTTTCCATGAGTTAACTAGAATGGTTCCTCACATGGTTTCCACTGTGGAGAAGTTGATCGACCGATATATTTGGGGATTGATACCTGAAATTAGGAGGGATGTTACCTCATCGAACCCAACCACTCTGCAAGCCGCTGTGGGTATGGCGTACCGCTTAAAAAATGATGTGATCAGGTCTGGTGAACTAACAAAAGGAACTGACGGTGGACGAAAGAGGCAGGAAGATCAGCAAAGAAACCGTGACCAAAATCAACAGGACAAAAGACAACGAGTAGTTGGGAACTACGGAGCAATAACCCAAGGGCCCAGAAGATACGCAGGTCCACATCCTATGTGCACTCGATGTAACTATCACCATTCAGGAGACTGCCCAAGGTGCAACAAATGTGGACAGACGGGCCACATCATGCGGTATTGCTCAAACAGGACTGGGAATCAAGGGAAAAGGTCAGCATGTTACGAGTGTGGAAGTCTAGATCACCTTCGAAGTACCTGCCCAAAGTTGAAAAGAACTCCCAACCAAGGAGGAAACCGTCCAAACCTGGCATTGGCAATAGAAGGCCCACAAGATCGGAACAATGATGTTCCCCCCGCACGTGGTCGAGCATTCTATAAGGGTACCGAGGAAGACCGCAATGCGTAACAGGTACATTCTTTTGAACAACCACCTTATTTCTGTACCACATGATTTTGAGTGCATAACTTACTTCCAATTCTTACCACGTTCACGACATTGATTAATTTGAGACCTAACAATATCGACCTTAGTTGTAATTTATTTTGTTGATTTGATTTGTGTAAGCAATTCCAAGATCGAGCGAATCTTTCAAAAGACTTCATTCTAGGATGTTGAATCCTATCTTTCTAACAACTTGTTTCCTAGCTTGATTTAGTGACAGTTCTTGTTTGATGAGTTGCGAAAATCAAGCTAAGAGTCAAGTTTTTACTCAAAAGGTCTTTTGAGGGCTACGTTCGATATTGGGTAAGTTTACCCCATCAAATCTGATCATGAGAACGTACCTAGTTGGATGAGGAACCCGTATACATGAGCATTGACATAATCATTTAGACTATTCGCACGAGCATGAACTTTTAGAACCCTTGTCGAGGTTCGGACTATAGTTATCAATAATTGAATCACGAGGACTTGATTCCTCTAACAGGGGAAGAATGTCACAATTCTCAATTTCCGGTCATTTTGCAAACATTAAATTTTTTTACTATTCATCTCGGGAATTTACTATTCATCGGTTACTATTCATCATTTTACTATTCATCGTTTTTGAAGTCGATTTGATATTTTGAGATATTATTTCAAAATTTTACTATTCACAAAACACTATTCATTCCCGGAGAAAAATTTATATTAATGATTTTTATTCAACATTTTTCGTAAACTAGGTTTACGAGTATCAAATTCGTGAAACCGTGAGGGTTAAGCTTGTGTATTCTTAGAATATCATTTAGAACACTACATATAAACAAGAGTTAGTCTACATATCATCAGTAACATCATTTTCATAGTAGTTCATGCATGGGTTTGCATATTTCATTAATGTATATTTTTCTATTAAATAAACGCTATCGCACGATCATTTATTTTGAATAATTGATCCGACACTTTCAAAAATTATCCTGATATATTTTTATACTCATTTTAAGACTATAAAAATTATATTATTAGTTTAGCTGATGTTTTCAATTTATTTTGGTATATAAATTAGTATATATATATTTACGACGGTTTTTGTAAATTCTATTCGATAATTATTATTTCACTCAATACTTGCGAGAAATGTATTTTTATAATTTTTAGGACTTCGATATATTTTATTTTGTTCCGTTAAAAATCGATTTCTAGTTAACACTACACTTAAATAATTATTTACATGTACAAAATATGCAATATACATAACTTAAATTACATTTAGTCATCAAAACTACACAAATTTTCTTCCCTAAACCTCCTTGCCGACCTCCCCCCTCCAACTCATCACTACTGGATATTTTCTTGACCAAAATTTACACCTATACACTTTTACAATAAAATATCTCTTACATTATTAATTTTCTAAAAAGAAAACACATAGAAAGATATACTAAAAGGTGAAACAAGCAAAAACTCTCTCCTTTCTTCTTCTTGATGGTCGGCCAAGCTAGAACACAAGGAGAAACCATAAGATTTTTCAAGATCAAGTGATTAAACAAACTCTAGTATACTTCTCTAATAGGTTTTGAAATAAAAACCAAGGAGTATTTAGGAAACCTAGTTACTTAAACCTCATCATACAACTAGTTGCGGATAGAGATTGCACCTCATTTCAGTGTATCCACTTTTGTCATCTTAATTATTGCAACAGGTGAGTATTCACAATCCCCTTTTTACCGTTTTACTATATTTTGGGGTGAAATGCATGAACCATACTTGAACTAAATTGATTACTACTTTTATGAACTCTTTTGAACTTGAATCAAACCCTTGAACTTTTATGATTTGTTTGAACTTATTGAACCATACGTGCTATGACCTAAAAGTCTCCCTATGTGAACAGAGCAATACCAAGTCTCCCTATGTGAACGGAGCAATACCAAATCTCCCTATGTGAACGGAGCAACACCAAGTCTCGCCTTATTGGTGGAGCGTGCAAATTCTCCCATGTTCGGAGTGTTCTTAATTGTATATAATTGTTGTATGATGTACCGTTCGTACATTCGCATTGTTAGTCTCCTATTAGTAGGTAATATGGATAGCGCTATTAGAGGTCGGCCAACCTCTCGTTCACTATGTTACGGGACGCATATTATTTATTCTAGGGGCTTTGCCTGGCATATATTATTATATACGTGGTGCTATATTGTGAACTATTTTGACAACATATACTTGACTACTAGACATACCATTTTTGTGCAGTGGGTTGTGAACACACAGGTTACAAGTTTTGTATGAGCGGAATTTGGAATTGAGTGGATTTATAATGCCTTTGCTTTGTGGACTATTCTCAATGAACGAAACCTTTGACTCTCTTTTAAGAGTTTTCATATTATATAAAATGTGTACACTCACCAACTATTTTCATAGTTGACCCGTTTTCTCTCATGCATTCAGGTGATTTTCAGTAAGCTTTTCTTCAAGGTCTTTGCATAATGAAGTTTTCACATGTCACTACTAATCATTATGTAATAAAACGCAATCTTTTGGGGATCTAAACTTTATATTATATTTACCGATGTCGGCTAAACTAGTATTGTAATAATGTATCCTTTCCTTTAAATCTTAAACGTTGGTATGTTTTATTATCTTTTGCTTATGTTCCTTTTCAGTTACACCTCGCGTTTCCGCCTTCGGCGATGTGTGACAAAGAAGGACCCTCTCCCTAGTCTCTGCTCAGGAAAACCAAAGTGCACTATTGAGTCTTGAGCCATGAGATTCATCAAAAGATCTCTTAGGAATACTTGACATTTCATCACTTGTCGTTCAACATTAAGGACGCAAGTGATAACATTATCGAGTCCTTCACAGATCTTAGCAATCTCTCGAGAACATTTATGAGGGGTTCACAATTGTAATCCTCAGTGATTGAATGGAAACTCCTACTGTGGTCAACATCAAACAACCACGACAGCAGTCACCGGTAACTCTCGTGGGTTATGCTTAGTGTTGTCTCAAACGGTCTACATCGTGAGGTGATGCTTGGTGTACCTCAATGACCACTGAATCTATTGGTGTACCGGTACATCGTGTTATCGTACTTGAGGGACTCCAATTCGTGAGCGACCTTTGCTAGAATTAGAGATGTGTTCTCACACTATGTTGTTAACACGCCGAAGTTCGAACTTGTAAGTCCGGAAAATCCGCTAAGGAGATTCCTTTCAAGAATCGAGTCTTGAAGATGTGGGTCATTACTTGAACTTGTTCAATGTAATGCCAATCATCCTTTATGGGATTCGGACGGTGATTCGCCCGACCAAGGTGAATGGAATCAAGACATTCATCGAAGAACAATCGTAGTGGTCAATTCTCAAGAAACGACCACGTTGATCGATTGGTGTTTATCACTAACCCATTCTTATGTTCTCTTCTTATGGATGATCCTGGGAGATGATCGTGCTGATTCTCCACATGCTCATACCAACAACAAAACAATTTGAAGTTCTCTCGAAAGGCAACACAAAAGTTAGAATGATTCTTCCTCTAAACCAAAGAATCTACAAAGTTTAAAGACTTAGAGAACTATGAAAAAACTAAAATCCAACATCAAAGAGCGTTTGAGCATGTTGGAGAAAGACGTGGAGACACCTGAGCAACGAAGCGTACCTGATGCAGACAACAACAACATAGCATCACCATATCCACAACAGAACAAAGAACAAAGATAACAAAGATGTCAAAGCTCAAAACTTCAAAAGAAACAAGATCCTCACACTGGGGAAATTGTTAGAATCAAGGCACTTCTTCTCACAAGAAAGAGGAATGTCAGAAGACGTCTAGGCAACTATTACAACAACACCAACAAATTTTCCAAGATTGCTGGAGTCATTTAATAATTACCAACACTTAGGGGGAGATTGTTGGAATCACTCCTAACTTGTATTTCAAGTGTTAGTAATTTGTTTGTAATAGGTTGCTTAAACTAGGCTTTTATGTTTGTATTTATGGCAAGGCTTATGTAGAAAGCCCATGAGCCTTGGCCCAAGTCAAATAAGAAAGGAAGGGACTAGTAGTGTTGCCCTAGTTCCCTTCCCCTATAAATAGACATGTAAACCTTCCATGGAAGGTTGGTTGTTCACTTTCACTTAATTCCTACGCATAACCTTTATTATTTCATACGTGTGTTTTGTGTTCAACCAATCTATCTTCATCTTATTTCTTACATATTGATGCTTGTGTTATATTATGGTGACCTAACAGTCATGTAGCATGAGTACCTTGGCCATCTACCTTTATTGGATTTCCCCTTTGTGGATTGTTATTTGAGATTTGTGAAACATGGTTATTATCAGTCGGGCATGTTATATATTTATTTGAATTTTATAAAACAATGAAGCATATGAAAAAAACCTAATCCAAACATAAACTAATCCAAAAATGTGTGCTAAATTCAAACAATAAAAAATAATAATCACCATGATTTCATTTTCTCATGTAGCTAATTTGGCATAGCTTACTGAATAATGAAAAATACTAAATACATTTCTACCTAGTCTGAAAAATATATTTTGTAATGTTATCATCAAACTTATTTTTGATTATAATCTAAGATACTAAAATCTTTTACATGCCAAAAGGTTTAAACATATTGTTCACGGATAACTACCTCAACAGTGCACATTGAACCCGTGATCGTTGTGACCACCATCTCTGCCATTTTCTTAGTGTATCCACATCACCTTTATGATAAGTTGAATTCAAGCTCTGAAATCATAGAAAAAGACATAAATTAAAGTTTTTTTGTGGTTACTTATAATTTGAAGAGGTACAAGCACATTAGAAATCAAGACACCTAGAATGAAAATATTAATGAAGCCATATAACGGCGCATAAAGAATGACCAAATAGCAAAAAATAGACAAAGATCAAGGTGCAGGAAAACAATTACCAGATAAGCTCTTGTATCTCGAGTAAATTATACGGTTAAGCCACTAACAAACATGAGTGAAAACACGAATTTGAAAGATTAAAACAGTTTTAAAGATATTTATGTAATGTTGTGCGTTTGTCTACTCTTCGACATCCATTAACTAAAAAAAATAAATCATGAATGACAGAAAGTCTAAAGAAATAAACCAAAATATAAAAAGTAGAAGTAACCTGATAAGGATCAGAAGGATTGGACAAAACAACAAGAACTTGACCAGTACGAATGGTTAAAGCATAACCCAATTTAGCCACACAACGAACCCTTATTGTCGGTTTACCATCTGTATACAACCTACCATTTTATTTCCATTAGAAATACTCTTAGTTGCCTCAAATTTAGCTCTTTTAAGCGCCCAGATGGATAAACAGGGTGTTGATTGCTTCTTTACTTTTCCCGCATCCGTTGGGTTTCGATCATCGTAAATATTCTTGATTGCCTTAATGGTTTCACCACCGCCTTTAGCTTTTTAGCATCCGATGGACTACTAGGGTGTTGCTTACTCATACTTTGTTCCTCAACGGATGGTCTTTGGTCATCCGTACTCTTAGTTGCCTCACCGGTTTTACCACCAAAATCAACTTTTAAATGTCACCAAATGGACTAATAGGTTGTTGCTTACTTTACTCGCCCGCTTCCAATGGGCTTTGATCATCAAGTACTTTACCTTTAATTTCTTAGAAGGCTTTACACTTTTCTCAATGCTACGAAGACCACACTTTTCTCTCTTCATTGATCTTGTTACAATAGAAGTTTGTCTATCAAGATTCGGAGTTGTGTTCTCAATCGTCTCATTGTTTGAGGTGGCATTTGCGTCAATTCGGTGCTATGGTGAGTTTCCTATGTAGTGTTCGTGGTCGGTCTCATAAGCTTGAGGTGACAACCGCTTCTTACTGTGGTACAAGAACTTTTTTTTATCATTATTCGATTTTTGTGTCCTTGATCGTGTCCGCAGAGATTAGGGAGACATCTTCATCTCTTGATTGCTACAACAAATTTCCTTATCGCATCAAGTCGCTCTCTCTTGGTGGTAAAATAAGATTCATGAATATACGGTTTGAGCAAACTTGCGCCACAATGAAATCCTGACTTCTCGGTAATTCAAAGCATTATATCTAAAAAACATTAAAAATAAAAATCGGTTGAAGAGTGGTTTAATCATCATAATCACATAAAATCATAAAACACATAATCATCATAATCACATAAAAACTCCTAAAATTTTTACCATATTCAAAAATGTATACTAATGAAAAAACCTTACATTTTCTATGTGTCTCTTCCACAAAATTTAAGTACTGAATTAAAAGTTGTGCTTTCAAACTTTTCTACTATAAATTAATGAAATAATTTACCTGTTTGTATTTAACCACAACTATATGTATACATGCCATATATTTTCAAAATGATAATTTCACTAAAAACTATTAAGCTCTAAAACTGATGAATTGAGATTGTCGGCGATATGTTTTAGTATGTCTTATCAAGTATCTCTATATGATAATTAGATCCGACCACGCCAATTGACTATATACGTAGTAGAAAAAATACCTGTTATAAATTTACCGTTTTGACCCGTTAACAAACCCGCCCATTTTGCCACCTATGCTTGATATGTTTGATCTAAATAAGAGTTCAAGAAGAAATTACCTCCCAAATTAACTAAAAAAGATCAAACATGTCAAAAGTAACCCGCGATTACTTTATTGTCCCATTTTCAGTTCCGACCATCTCCATCTGCATTCAAAATAAATAAATAAAAGAAATAAGTATGTGTGTATCAATGAATGGAATCGAAAATAAATTGAAATGGGAACCTGAGCATCAAATGCTATAATGCTTTAGATTGCGATCACGTCCATTAAATCTCCATAAAAAATACTTTTCAAGAATTTTAAAAGCAAACCGTCCCGACCGAGCCATGGTGTTTTGGTAGGTTGTGTGATAACAACAGGTGGTGGTTCTGTATCATGGACTACAATTAATACATGAAAAATATAATTGAAATCACTGAATTTTTTTGTATATTGGGTGTCAAGTCAGTTATTACTTCATTCAGTTCCAATTGTGATCATGGTATTATCTCATCTAAGATTAGACGACCCAAGAAGATCGAAAGACAGTTGAGCAGAACCTACAAAATGAAACTTGTGAAGTTAGAAAGTGATTGTAGATTCCACGCAATGAACCCACCCCTTGAAGCCACCCACTGAACACACCAACTAAACTGACTTAATTGACTTGTTCCATTAAAATCAAAAGTCGAAATCAATTTTTTGTGCCATTGAAACCTGGAGCCTTCCACAGAAACGTTACAGGTTTGGCTTCCAACTATGCAATGCTGATTTGAATCCAATTCCCACAGTGCAAGTCGGGCAAATTATGGCTAATAGTGACCTAGGAATCTGCTAAAACAACGTAACTCGGTTCTAAATCATGGAGAATGACAGGAGTATATACGTACTTGGACATTTGACTTACCCAAACATGCCTTTTCTATCACTTCATCCAGTCAGAGCTACCGGGCTTGGCGCAAGTGAGATGGTCAAGAATCTGGAGCCATGCATATCCTTTGGTTCTAAAGAAAACATAGTTAATGATTGGCTATTCTTTCTGACTTAGTGGTCCAATCTACAGACATAATAGAACATTAAGATACATTAATATTGAATCTACTCCTTACAAACTCTTAAATGTTTATTAATGTCAAATAATATTTCATCCCAAGTTCCTACTACTTTTCAATTAACGGCGTATTTAAAAGTGATTATTTTAATATGAAACTAAACTGTGTTTTGGTTAGAACCTACCTCCCGAACCAACCCCCTGAACACACACCTTGAACCTACCCACAGTTTTGCCAGAAGTTACAGATACCCAAAGATCAATAAGTACTTGAGAACCTAGGAGTCTGTAACCAGAAGTGCACCACTAACAGTTAGAGAGGTCAAGTTCTTGTATCGACTTTCCCCAATAGTCTCTGTATACATATCTTCTTTGGCACATCAATTTCTCATAAATCCCGTAAAAGTGGTTATTCTAATAAGCAATCCCATACAACCACTATAAATAGTTTTGTGGAAAACTAGAAGGGGGGGGGGGTTGAATAGTTTTGTTGATTTTAAGTTAGTTTCAAAAACTTTTAGATTCGATGTTATGTGAAATCGTATGAATGAGGAGATAGTATAGATCTATGAGTAATGCAAGTAAAGTAAGTAAAGTAAAGGATAGAAATGACACAACTGATTTTTAGTGGTTTGGCTACAAGGACACCTTCCTTGCCCTACTCCACTCCCCGAGTCACCTACTTGACAGTTCAAGCACTATGTCAACAAACTCCTTCAACTTGGCGGAGAAGCCTTCATAACGTTGCTTACACCTTTTTCTGGTACAAAGCTAAATACCGAGTCCGTAATGAGGAGGACCAAACCAACACTACTATAACACAACATATATGTGAAATATAAAATACAAGATCTTCGCCATGTAAATCTTGTAGAGAACAAATCAATCAAGGACCCTTGCTTGGAAGACTTGTAGAATGCTCGTGATCTCGCCTTAGAGAAGGACCTATATGAGAATCACAATAGAAGAAAGAAGAACAACTCTCTAGATCAAGTGATCTTTTGTTAGAAGAGTGTAAGAATATATGAGAGAGTTTGTAAGAAGAGGGGTGAGTAAAAATGAAAAAATGGCTCTCTATTTATAGGCAAATTCTTGCCACTATTTCACGGATCCCTAGCATGAGGGATCTATCTAGTGTAACTCTAGGGATCCGTGAGACGCTCCTCTTTGCCCATGGGTTTTGGGTTATGGGTCATGGGTTATGGTTTGAACCATGGGTATCTAAGTAGATGCAATGTATCTAATAGATGCAATGCATCTAGTCAAATGGGTATGTGTTAACTCCATGGGTTATGGATATACTCTATGGGTATGGGTCATGGGTTGTGGTTTTTACCCATCCTAATAAACTATTACAACAAATGAATTGTTACAATAATTTGTATTAAATGACTATATGTAGATGCTTTACAAAAATAACATGTATCCTTATAGTTTTACTTATAATAACATCATATTTGTTATCAACAAAACACAAAGAGATCGCTAAATATTAATAAACGTTTTTACGGTTTATTTGTACTAACAATCTCCCCCTTTTTGTTGATGACGAAACATAATGTTATGATGAGTAAAACTTAAGATTAGATGTATTCTTTGAAAGCATAAGTTTTACTTCTTCTCCCCCTTTTTGTCAAAACAAAAAGTGACCCTAATGAAGAAATAAAAATGTAGAAAAATAGTCCATGAATCTCTAACTCCCCCTTGACGGTAGCTCCCCCTAGAATGGGGCGTCAAGTGAGAAAATAAAATTACCTACAAAGAAAAGGTTAGTAGTAACATGCATAAATAATCTTGTGATTGAAGAGAATCAAGATTGAGAGCCAAGGTATATAAACAAAGCCTTGTAATAAAATAATAAAGTGTAGTGGTATTTATGCCACATAAAAGCATGTAAAACTAAGAACAAGACATGTTCTAAACATGACTCAAAGAAAAATACTAAAAAGAATAAAATGATTCCTTCCATGCTTGCATAAGGTTATGAATGGATGTTTTGGTGAGTAATGATGTTGATACGATGAAGGATGAGGTTAAGTATGACTCGCATTTCTTCCCTAATTTCTATTGCAAGATCCCTAGTGGATTGGAAATGTTCACAATGTAAGTGATATGGGCAATGTGTGCGGAAATTTTCCGGGTTAGTTTGATTTGTGAGATGCGGAAGTTGTGGTGGAAAAGTTGGAAAATATGGATCAAAGTCCAGAATGTTTGGAAGTGGTGGTGGAAAAGAACCTAGATGTTTGTGTAACACAATAGGAGCTATAGGTGGTATGGTTTCAAGGTAATTGAAGATTGTGTTTGGAGATGTGGGAGGTGTTAAAAAGACTAGTTCTTTTTGGTTGGTTTGTTGGGATCTTGTTGGAGTCTTAAAAAGTTCCAAAAGAATGACCTTAGGTGGGGATTTGATGGGTGATGAAGTTGGTGTACTTGTTGGAGATGAAGGAGGTGCTATAATGGAAGCATTTTGTGGTGAATGAGTGGTTGGTGATGAAACATTTGATGATGGTTTTGCTAAGCAACAAGGCCGGATGCTAATCCATGCGGTTTTTCTAGATTTGGGTGGTGGTACTTTGGAAGGTGGGAGGACAAAGTTTTGGATTTCTTGAAAGGGGTTGCTTGCACTAGGTGATTCATCTATGTTGGAATATCTTTTGGATGACATGATGATGTTTGTTTGTGAGGTTGAGAGTGATGAATATGCAAGCATTTTGGGAATCCTATTTATAGAAAAATAATGCATTGTAATGAATGCTTGACCCAAAATGTGGATTGAAATCTAATGATTTGATATGAATTTAAGGCATGTGATTATGAGAACACAAGCATTAAGTAGCATACTCTCAAAAAAATGATAAAAAATGATGAAAATATAGAAGTTTTCATTCAAAGTGAGAAAATAGAAGATAATTTTAGCTTCGTCTCACGGATCCCGCAGATCCTTCCTCGAGGGAACCGTCCAAAGATTAAAGCTGGGATCCGTGGTATCGGTGACTCAGCACTCAAAATTTTCCTTTGGAAACATTTGTGCCTAGTGTGTGCCTATATGCAAACCATTTGGAGTTGCGGTTATCTCGACTCCTAAAAAGAAAAAGAAGAATAAACTAGAAGTGAAAAAGCACACTATTATGTGAGATAACCCGAGTGCTCCTGATTCATTGTTGCTTAAATGAATGTACCCGAAAACACATATTACTTATGTGTCCTCTTTAGCATTCAAAAGACATGAGATGCAATGAAAACGGGTTTTTACGTTGTATTAATAATGAAAAAATGGTTTGTCCTAGACGTGAGAAATGGCTTTTATGAAAGTGATACTAGAAGAGGTATCCTTTTAGAAAACATTTTGTAAAGATATTACTTTGTGTGAAAAAAAATTTATCCTTGAGAAACAAAAATAGGTATGCAATTACGTGTTTGCAAAAGGTACTTGCCTTGAAAAAATAAAAGAAAACTATGAAAGTACGAGTTATAAGTAAAACCTATCTTGGGTTTTGAAAATTCCTGTATTGCGTGTGAGTTGTGTGTGAAATAGAGTTCCTAGACTCAGAAAGAAGAAGGCTGGTGTTTACATACTTTGTAGAGTTTAAAAGTTAATTACGACGATTGTTCCATGAGACCAAGACCAAGACGAAGTAGGTTGAATTGTTCCCGCTTCAACGGTTTGGTGAGGACGTCGGCTATGTTGTCTTCAGACGCTACCTTCTCAATAATGATGTTCCCCTTTTGAACATTGTCTCTTAAGAAGTGATGACGAATCTCTACATGCTTGGTGGGAGAGTGCAATACCGGATTTTTTCTTAAGTCGATGGCACCTTTGTTGTCACTTAGAATGGCTATCTCACTTAGGTGAATGTCGTAGTCAACTAACGCTTGTTTCATCCATCGTGCTTGTTGGCATGCTTTGCCGGTGGAGACATATTCGACTTCGGTTGTTGATATGGCCAATTCCGTTTGCTTCTTTGAGAACCAAGATGTTAAGCAACATCCCATAAAAGTACATACCCCACTTGTACTTTTTCGGTCAACATAATCACCGCAAGGTCGAATCTGATATACAATTGTTTCTACCCCTGCACTTTAGGATACCACAATCCTAATTGAGTCGTACCCTTAATGTATCTTAATATTCTTTTGACGGCTTCTAGATGTGATGTTTTAGGATCTTCTTGAAGTAGAGAAGACTACCAATCATGCCACGGTATTTTGTGTTATCAACGGATTCGCCGTCTTCATCTTTTGTGAGTTTAGTGTCGGATGACATTGGTGTTCTTATGGGTTTTGACTCTTCTAAACAAAATTTCTTTAACATCTGCTTTATATATTTAGATTGATTAAAGAAGATACCATCTTCTACTTGTTTGATTTGTAGACCAAGAAAGAAGCTAAGTTCTCCCATCATACTCATCTCGAACTCGTCATGCATGATTTTAGAGAAATCATCACACATGTCTTGACAAGTAGATCCGAATATAATATCATCTACATATATTTGAACAATGATTATATGTGACTCTCTTTTCTTAGTAAAAAGTGTGTTATCAACTAACCTCATGGTGTAGTTGTTTTTTTATTAAGAATGACTTGAGTCTATCATACCAAGCTTTTGGAGCTTATTTAAGACCGTAAAGAGCTTTCTTTAACTTATACACATGTTTAGGTTTTTCAAAATCGATAAAGCCCGGAGGTTGAGCTACATATACTTCTTCATTAATAAAACCATTTAGAAAAGCACTTTTGACATCCATCTGATAAAGCTTAAGATCATTAGCACAAGCATAAGCAAGAAGTATTCTTATAGACTCTAATATAGCCACGGGGGCATAGGTCTCATCAAAGTCTATTCCTTCTTGTTGATTATACCCTTGGGCAACGAGTCTAGCTTTGTCTTTAGGCACTACACTGTTTGCATCTAACTTGTTTTTATATACCCATTTGGTTCCCATTATGGTTTGATTACTAGGTGGAGGGACGAGTGTCCGAACATCGTTAGAAATAAATTGATTTAACTCTTCTTGCATAGCCATTACCCAACTTTCATCTTTTATGGCTTCTTGTGTATTCTTAGGTTCTATGGTTGAGACAAAAAAAATAAGGCACTTTGGTTTTTGACTTCAGACCTTAAGGTTCTTTCGTATAACACTCATATGACCTTATCTACGGGGTGATCTTTAGACTCTTTGATATTTATGATTTCATAATTTAAAGGTTCTTCTTCTTCGTTTGTCTTTATCTATATTTCAATAGCTTCACTCTCGACAATCTCGTCATCGACAAGAGGTAGAGTAGGTTTGGGTGGACTCTCATCAAATTTTACATTTAATGATTCTTCAACCTTCATTGTTTCTTATTTAATATTGTAACAATTCGCATTTTCAGGATTTCTATCCATTCTCAAAATTTTACTATTCATCTCGAGAAATTACTATTCGCTTTTACTATTCACTTTCACTATTTATCCCGGAAAATTTTTATTTCACATTCTCGTAAGTTAAATTATTTTAGTAATATCCTGAGAGTTTGACAATTGTTAGATCATTTTCGCAAAAGTTATTAAGATAACATCGTTTTAAAGTTTCGTTTTGGTCGGAACACCATTTAAACATCCCGCACATAACGAAAATCAACTCTGAAAATTTTCCTCACATCAGATTAATTTTAAGATCACTCATAATAAATTAGAAGAATTTTAAGATTTCATTTTAAAATGTTACAAAATAAACCCCGAGTCAGACGAGACTAAACTTACGTTTTAAACAATTCTACTTAGACCCGGACTTAACCATTCTCGCACCGTGTTTTCTAAGATGTTTTGACACTTTTACATTTTTTAAAAAGTCAAACATATTTCCTCCTCCTTTGACCATAAAGAAATTAACATTGTACGCTCTACATTTTTCTTAAATCGCAGAACTTTTAGACTTCACGTATAATCATTAAGTTATCTCACGATGACGAAAACCATATTTTGACATCTCATATCACTTTTAGACTAATTTTAGTCTACTCTAAATAAATTCACGGTCATTCCCCGAAATTTTGTTCTTTTCGATAAATTACGATTACGCTTTTGACCCGTGTTTCGACTTTAAAGCGCTTTTGCACCCAATGAGACTTATCACCCATTTTATATTTTTAGATGTAGTATAATGATGAGTTTCATCATTCCTGCAAGTTTCGTATTTTTACGATACCCGGTTTTACGTTTTATGGCTTAACAACTTACGGTTGGCATTTAACGGAACCAAATCTTACTCTAAACTCAAGATATTATCAAGACTTATCATCTAAGCCTTGTCACACTATGTGACTGCCTCTAGGGGGGAGTCATTATCTTGGTGGCTTGATCTTAGCCATGCTTCATTTAGATCATTACATGTGTCCTAACTTAACCATGGTTAATCTTTAACCCAATATATGGTTAACCAAACTTACCCTCCTATAAATAGCAAGTGAAAGACTTCCTAAAAACCCTCATACACTTATTTGGGTCGTTCATATCACAAAACAATTATATCTTCCATAATTTGATCTATAAACTCCAAGTTTATGCTAAGAACTTTCAAGTAGTAAGTTACTACATCAAATCTCTAGCAAGTTAAAGTGATCTTCTTGAGTTTAGATCCACTCAAGTCACTTAGAACTTCATCACCAATCCTTCAAGATTACAAGGGTGCCAAGGTGTGGAAGTCTTGCTTAATACAAGGTCCTAAGTGTTCAATCAAAGTCCTATCCTTACTAGTTACTCCTTTCTTGATTGAAAGCCAAAAGTTGTAAGAAACTAATCACCACCATCACCTCATGTTTATTATTCATAATCTTGACAATTTCATGCTATATATATATAGTTACTATGTTGATCATGATGTACATATACTCAATCACATGTTTTAATTCACATATTGTCGTAAAAGTAACAAACTAGTAAACTAGTCATATTCTACACATTTGAAACCATTAAAACCAGTCACATATGGACTTTCTAACTTACATACTATGGTAGACAATATAAAAAGGTAAACATAGCAACTTGAATCACCCGAAACGGACAAACGAGTCAAAAGATACGGCCAAAAGAAGTTAGCGAAACCAAAAAGCCGAAACTGCCTAACACCAGCTGTTAAGCAGCTGTTCGTTTTGAAAGTGGTACTTCTGGTCCGAGTTATCAAAAAGTTAAAGCACGAAATTTGTTCGGAACGACGTTTTCCTTCACCTTTAAAGAAGCTCGGACCTTGAAAACGCTTAAATAGGCCATATTCTTTCAAAAACTGAAACTGCCTTATATATAGTTTCACGACTATACTTTTGTCACAACTAAAAGCAAAACCAAGTTATTTTCATAGCTAGTTACATATTAACTTAACAAAACCTCATTTAATCTTTGAAATAGTGTTTTCACAAGTAACGGAAAAATGACCATTTTACCTTTTCCGACGTTTTTTTACCAAAACTTCATTCTTGAACATGTTAATAAGTTGTAGTCACTAGTAAGCAATGAGAACATGTAAAACCTAGATATTTACTAAAACATGATAAACTTTATGATATAACAATCTTCACTCAAAACATATGTTTTATCTATTAAGTACTACAATACTAGGGAGCTTCATGTGAGGGGTTTCATTTAGGTAAAACGTATCGACGAGTTGCTGGATTTATGATTTAAAGTGTCCTAGCTCCTCGAACGTTTACTACATGACCTCTGAATTGTGATAGCCCGAACGGTAGTACGATATATATAAACTATACACGTTTTCACAACTAGGCCATTTCTTTAAACGACATACACAAAAACCATGTACTACATCATGATCAACATAGAGATGTATATAGGCTTGTTATTTCTTTCGCATCATTATTTTAAACCTAAGTCGCAACATCCTATTCTAGGTTGCTCGTAGAAGTTCTCATGGCATATCCATCATTCTCATTATACATTTGATATCATTTACTCTGAGGTGAGTTCATAGCCCCACTTTCTATTACATAATTGTTTTGCAAACCCTTGGGGGAGATACATGCTTTATTTTTAAACCGAACACATTGCTTTCAAAATGTATACTTATCTGAATGTATTATTTGCACTAAGTACCACTATTGCCAAACTTAAGTCCCTATTATCATGAACGATTAATCACTTGCGAGTGAACGCGAATAATGTGGATAGATCTATCGGGATTGACAAATCCCGTTTGTTTGACCAAGTCCGGTAAGCAAACGCACTCTATTTGAAGAACCATAGGTTAATTGGTGAATTACCTATTAGGGCAACTGTTTGACCAAGACCTGGCAAACTATTATATCAATTTCTATTGACAAGCTGTTAACGTTTTCGGTATCATGCGCTTAGTGCAATAATATTTTTTTTGTTTTCAACATATTGGGTGTATAACAACGTAACCTGCATAAACATTATGTGTTCAATCGATTTCTAAACTCTATGAATTTCACTCAACCTTTGTGTTGACAGCTTTAAGCATGTATTTCAGTCCATATTGTACGAGGTCGGCACGGAGGAGCACGGATACTCAAGAAGGCTATAAATTTTATTATCATTCGAAAACCAATTTAATGTATTTTGTTAACTTGGAACCATTTGGGACCTCATTTTGTAAACTCGATATTTATATAAATCGAATGATAAATCTTTTAAAACGACTCCATTAGAGTTCGTTTTCTATTGTTATGACTGTTGTGCCATGAAGTAACACCTAGTTTGCATTCTGCTGCATATCACGAAATTGGGGGTGTTACAGAATTGTATCAGAGCCACAGTTATAGAGAAACGGGTCTAATCGAGACCTAAACTATAACCACTTTTACAAACAAAACATTTTATAGCCTTTTGCTCTCCGCGCCTTCCATCCTCCAGACGATTATGTGACTTATAGGTAGTTTATGCTACACAAACACACTAGTATATTGATATATACACTCGACATAATTTCAATCATAAACGACGTACTAAACATATCTGCGTATGTCTATTCTAAGGCATTACGACACAATCATATTTTCCCAATCTCCCAATCATGCATCTACTCGTGCATTTTAGGATTACGAAACTTTATCCAAGGCATTGTAACTAATTACAATGGTCTTTCCTACTTCCTAGACATTGTGAGATACAATGGTCTCTTTCATTTTTCAAGACAATTGTGAGATACAATAGTCTCTATTACATTCTCGCATAATCGTAAATCCCAATGGTCTCTATTACATTCTCGCATAATCGTAAATCCTACAATGGTCTCTATTACACATTAATCGTAAATCCCACATGTGGTCTCAATTATTTCTCAAGACATTGTGAGTTACACAATGGTCTCTCCATCATTTCTCAAGATATTGTGAGTTACACAATGATCTCTCCATCATTTCTCAAGACATTGTGAGTTACACAATGATCTTTCCATCATTTCTCAAGACATTGTGAGTTACACAATGATCTCTCCATCATTTCTCAAGACATTGTGAGTTACACAATGGTCTCTTCAACTATTTCTCAGACATTGTGAGTTGCACAATGGTCTCTACTATTTCTAAGACATTGTGAGTTGCACAATGGTCTCAACTATTACTCAGACATTGTGATGTACACAATGGTCTCAACTATTTCTCAGACATTGTGAGTTGCACAATGGTCTCAACTACTTCACAGACATTGTGAGTTACACAATGGTCTAATTTACTTTGCAAACATTGTAAGTTATATAATAGACTCTAGAAATTATCTTATAAAACCTTATATGATATTCTTTTACATGAAGCCCGTCACAATCTATCGATTTTCCTAATGAAATGGGATTTCTAAAAGATAAACTGACTCATCATCTACAAAAGCTGAAGTTCAGCAACTTTCTCTACATTCATCAAAATTCTCCTCTGAAACCTTCATTGTTAAAGGTCCGTGATGCTAGCCAAGTATGGACTATTTTAGAATTACTTAAGATTTCCTTTCCACACGTATCTACCCATACTATCTTCAGTGCAATGGAATGTGAAAACATAGGTTACAAGTGTTTTATGGCTAGGACTTGCAACTAAATGGTTTGATATCGCCTTTGCTTAGTGGACAATTTCTCAAAAGCTATAGACATATCACAAGTATACCTAATTTAGGTATTTGGAAAATTTATCGAACCTCGCTAAATATAGTCTAGTCACCTATATTTAACCTAGGGATAGTGGAACATAGTCGATTAACTATGTTCGACTTAAATTTTCAAACACCGAGAATAGTTATACAAGGGTTATATTCAAAGTTAATTTCCTACTTAAACTCGATAAACCACCGTAATTCATTAAAAGATCTAGAGACACGATAGTGTCTTACCACTCAAAGAAAATCTTAACATCTTATTTATACTACCTAATTTCTTTCTTGAAATTTTCATACATGAGATAATCCGAACTACTATCTTGGGATAGTCATCAAATCTTCTCGTCATTTCTTAGAAGTACTAGCCTGATTAGGTTTCAAGGATATCATTCTGCCATATTCCTTTACATTCCACTTTTGATTTTAAAACAAACTTGACATCTCTACCTAAGAATAATGGTAAACATACACTACACTCTTCTAATCATCAACATATCAGTTCATTATCTGAACCCCATTGTAAGTCAATATATAAAGCTTCACAGTATCACGTTTCTTTCAAACACTAGTAGACATAAACACTATACGATATAACCTTCATCCCGAAACCACCTAAGACATGATCAACTTTGGAAATGGTTTGGATAACCACTTGCGACTATCAAGACTTCCCTACAAACGACAATTATCACATCATTATAAACCATTTCACATCAACAACATCTTATACCTTTAGGTGATCAACTTAAGCCACCACCAAAACATAAAATGGTACATAACACATTCTATAACCGTAAACTTGAGAACATAAAGATTAGAATTCGGCGATACACCCTCATTTTCTAGACACTTCAACATCGGATAACACACATTGACTTCCGGACGGAATTCTCATTAAGGTGGTGAGATCAGAATAATTCGCATTTTCGTGATTTCTATCCATTCTCAAATTTTACTATTCATCTCGAGAAATTACTATTCACTTTGCTATTCACTTTCACTATTCATCCCGAAAAAATTTTATTTCACATTCTCGTAAGTTAAATTATTTTAGTAATATCCTGAGAGTTTGACAATCGTTAGATCATTTTCGCAAAAGTTATTAAGAAACATCGTTTTAAAGTTTCGTTTTGGTCGGAACACCATTTAAACATCCCGCGCATAACGAAAATCAACTCAACAATTTTACTCACATCAGATTAATTTTTAGATCACTCATAATAAATTAGAAGAATTTTAAGATTTCATTTTAAAATGTTACCAAATAAACCCCGAGTCAGACGAGACTAAACTTACGCTTTTAAACAATTCTACTTAGACCCGCACTTAACCATTCATGCATCTGTATTTTCTAAGATGTTTTGACACTTTTACATTTTTTGGAAAAGTCAAACATATTTCCTCCTCCTTTGACCATAAAGAAATTAACCTTGTACGCTCTACATTTTTCTTAAATCGCGTAACTTTTAGACTTCACGTATAACTATTAAGTTATCCCACGATGACAAAACCACATTTTGACATCTCATATCACTTTTAGACTAATTTTAGTCTACTCTAAATAAATTCATGGTCATTCCTTGAAATTTCGTTCTTTTTCGATAAATTGCGAATTACGCGCTTTTGACCCGTGATTTCCAACTTTAAGCGTTTTGAACCCAATGAGACTTATCACCCATTTTACATTTTTAGATGGAGTATAATGATGAGTTTCATCATTCCGCAAGTTTCAGATTTTTACGATACCGGTTTTACATTTTATGGCTTAACAACTTACGGTTGGCATTTAACGGAACCAAATCTTGCTCTAAACTCAAGATATTATCAAGACTTATCATCTAAGCCTTGCCTTGTTATGGACCGACACCTCTAGGGGAGTCATCATCTTGGTGGCTTGATCCTAACCATGCTTCATTTAGATCATTACATGTGTCCTAACTTAACCATGGTTAACATTTAACCCAATATATGGTTAACCAAACTTACCCTCCTATAAATAGCAAGTGAAAGACATCCTAAAACCCTCATACACTTATTTGGGTCGTTCATATCATAAAACAATCATATCTTCCATAATTTGATCTATAAACTCCAAGTTTATGCTAAGAAGTTTCAAGTAGTAAGTTACTACATCAAATCTCTAGCAAGTTAAAGTGATCTTCTTGAGTTTAGATCCACTCAAGTCACTTAGTACTTCATCACCAACTCTTCAAGATTACAAGGGTGCCAAGGTGTAGAAGTCTTGCTCAATCCAAGGTCCTAAGTGTTCAATCAAAGTCCTATCCTTACTAGTTACTCCTTTCTTGATTGAAAGCCAAAAGTTGTAAGCAACTAATCACCACCATCATCTCATGTTTATTATTCATAATCTTGACAATTTCATGCTATATATATAGTTACTATGTTGATCATGATGTACATATACTCAATCACATGTTTTAATTCACATATTGTCGTAAAAGTAACAAACTAGTAAACTAGTCATATTCTACACATTTGAAACCATTAAAACCAGTCACATATGGACTTTTTAACTTACATACTATGGTAGACAATATAAAAAGGAGAACATATCAACTTGAATCACCCGAAACGGACAAACAAGTCAAAAGATACGGCCAAAAGAAGTTAGCGAAACCAAAACGCCGAAACTGCCTAACACAAGCTGTTAAGCAGTTGTTCATTTTGAAAGTCGTACTTCTGGTCCAAATTATCAAAAAGTTAAACCACGAAAGTTGTCCGAAATGACGTTTTCCTTCACTTTCAAAGAAGCTTAGACCTTGAAAACGCTTAAATAGGCCATATTCTTTCAAAAACTGAAACTGCCTTATATATAGTTTCACGACTATACTTTTGTCACAACTAAAAGCAAAACCAAGTTATTTTCATAGCTAGTTATATATTAACTTCACAAAACTTTATTTAATCTTTGAAATAGTGTTTTCACAAGTAATGGAAAAATGACCATTTTACCTTTTCCGATGATTTTTACCAAAACTTCATTCTTGAACATGTTAATAAGTTGTAGTCACTAGTAAGCAATGAGAACTTGTAAAAACTAGATATTTACTAAAAACATGATAAACTTTATGATATAACAATCTTCACTCAAAACATATGTTTTATCTATTAAGTACTACAATACTAGGGAGCTTCATGTGAGGGGTTTCATTTGGGTAAAACGTATCGACGAGTTGCTGGATTTACGATTTAAAGTGTCCTAGCTCCTCAAACGTTTACTACATGACCTCTGAATTGTGATGGCCCGAACGGTAGTACGATATATATAAACTATACACGTTTTCACAACTAGGCCATTTCTATAAACGACATACACAAAAACTATGTACTACATCATGATCAACATAGAGATGTATATAGGCTTGTTATTTCTTTCGCATCATTATTTCAAACCTAAGTCGCAACATCCTATTCTAGGTTGCTCGTAGAAGTTCTCACGGCATATCCATCATTCTCATTATACATTTGATATCATTTACTCTGAGGTGAGTTCATAGCCCCACTTTCTATTACTTAATTGTTTTACAAACCCTTGGCAGAGATACATGCTTTATTTTTAAACCGAACACATTGCTTTCAAAATGTATGCTTATCTGAATGTATTATTTGTACTAAGTACCACTATTGCCAAACTTAAGTCCCTATTATCATGAACGATTAATCACTTGCGAGTAAACGCGAATAATGTGGATAGATCTATCGGGATTGACGAATCCCGTTTGTTTGACCAAGTCCGGTAAGCAAACGCACTCTATTTGAAGAACCATAGGTTAATTGGCAAATTACTTATTAGGGCAACTGTTTGACCAAGACCTGGCAAACTATTATATTAATTTCTATTGACAAGCTGTTAACGTTTTCGGTATCATGCGCTTAGTGCAATAATATCTGTTTTGTTTTCAACATATTGGGTGTATCTATAACTAACCCACACAAACATTATGTGTTCAACCATCAAACAAACTCTATGAATTTCACTCAACCTTTGTGTTGATGCTTTAAGCATGTATTTCGTGTCCATATTGTACGAGGTCGGCACGGAGGAGCACGGATACTCAAGAAGGCTATAAATTTTATTATCATTCGAAACCAATTTAATGTATTTTGTAAACTTGGAACCATTTGGGACCTCATTTTTGTAAACTCGATATTTATATAAATCGAATGATAAATCTTTTAAAACGACTCCATTAGAGTTCGCTTTCTATTGTTATGATGTTGTGCCATGAAGTAACACCCGTTTGAATTCCACCGCATATCACGAAATGGGAGTGTTACAAATAAGTGTTAAGAAGAAAACATTTGCTACCAAAGACTCTAAAGTGATTTAGCGTAAGCTTTTGCCTCAAGTAACTCATATGGAGTTTTTCCTAAAAATTGTCTAATTAAGACTCGGTTAAGTATGTACGTTGATGTATCAACGACATTGCACCAAAAATTTTGAGTTATGGATTGCTCATTTAGCATGGTGCGACTCATTTCTTGTAGGGTTCTATTCTTTCTTTCAACTACCCCATTCGATTGTGGAGTGCGAGGAGCCGAGAAGTTGTGAGTAATACCATTAGTGTCACAAAAGGCTCCAAATTTCACTTTATTTTCGAATTCCCTACCGTGATCCGTTCTGATAGACACTATAGAACTTCCTAATTGTCTTTGGATTTTCTTACTTAATATTTCAAAGTAATCGAACGTTTCAATTTAGTTCTTTATAAATTTAGTCCATGTGTACCTAGAGTAATCATCCACTATAACCAAAGTGTAGTAGTTGCCTCCGTAACTTTGGATAGCGGATGGACCAAATAAATCCATGTGTAGTAATTCTAGACACTTAGTTGTAGAGACCATGTTTTTAGCTTTGTGACTAGCATGGACTTATTTTCCTACATTACAAGCATAAAAAATGTGATGTTCATATTTTAATTTTGGTAGATCTCTTACTAGATCTTTGGATGATAGCGATTGAAGAAGTCGCATATTGGCATGACTCAATCTTCGATGCCATAAGGTCCAAGTATCATCCATAGAAGTAAGACAAAGTTTTTCTTTAGGTTCATTACCAATTTTAATGACATCGCCTGCATGTTTCCTAATTCCTCTACCTATGGTGATACCGTTTTTCAATATCTTACTACCGGTTTCGTTAAAAAGTACGTTGCACTTTTTATCACATATTTGTCCTATACTTAAGAGGTTAAAGTTTAGGTTTTCTACGTGACACACATCGTTAATGGTTAGATATTTGTTAGAAATCGTACCTTTACCGATCATTTTGCTTTTGCTATTTCCAAATACCACATTTCCTCCATTGAAGGATTCATATGTAGAGAATTAATCTTTATTGTCGGTCATGTGCCTCGTGCACCCGCTATCCTTGATCCACGCATCCGGATCTAGGTCGACCTTTAAGCACACCTATGAAAACAATTAACTCAAAATTTTGGTCCCCATTTGTTCATGGGTCCATTAGTGTTAAACATTCCATTCATGTTAGACATATATGGATAAGGTGAATATACGTTCCATGGTGCAGAGTTTTGAAATGGAAAGCCATTTTGCATATTTGGATTCCATCCCATTTGATGTTTACTTCTTGGATAATCATTATTAGGTCTCCTAGATGTGTTCGGTTTTGAAAATGATGGACCTTTGTTTCTTGTAAAACTTTGATTTTGTCTTGGAGGTGGTTGTCTAATAGTAACATGGGTTGGTTTCTTCTTATTAACAATAACAAAATAGGTTCTAGATGAGGAAGCTATATTATTACCACTGTTTGCTTCAGCAGACCCACGGATCCCTGGCTGTACACTAGTCGGTTCCCTTTTTGTGGGATCCGTGACTATAGTGGTTTGTTTTTCTATTGCTTTTACAAATTGTGTTTCTTTGTTTTCACTAGTTGACGCATTAAGTTGCTGAAAACCTAAACCTTTTTGGTTGTTTCTTGTTTTAACACTATCTAATATCATATCTAGAGTATTAGTATTCATTCTAGCAATCTTAGAGTCTAGATGATCAACAAGTGTTTGAAGTTGAATGCAAAGTTCACATTCCCCACTTGCTATCTTCCCCTTTTCTAGACGTTTTAATTTTGCTTTTAGCTCAATGACTTCCTTTTCTAAACGTTGTCGTATGGTTGCTTGACGTATCTTCCCTTTCTTCTAAAGAACTTTTTGAAGTCCCTTACCGCCATGTCATACTCCTCGTCATCACTATCCGAAGAGGAGTTCTCTTCATCGCTTGAGACCTTCTTGGCTTTAAGGGCAAGAGATTTGTGCTTCTCTTTCACTTTTGAAGCTTCGGAATCTTTAGCCAGGACAAGCTCATAGACTTTTAAATTGCCTATGAGTTCATCAAGGGTGAGGATTGACAAGTTTTTTGATTCTTCGATTGCCGTCACCTTAGATCTCCACTTGGATGGAAGTGCCCTTAGTACCTCCTAACATGATTACGACTAGAGAAAGATTCATCAAGTGCTTGTAAAGATGTAATTATAGTATTAAATTTAGCAAAAGAATGATCTATAGTATCCTCATCCGATATTGAAAATTGTTCATATTGTTGAACAAATAAATCAATTTTATTGTATTTAACCTGTTGATTACCTTGATGAGTTACAACTAAAGAATTCCAAATTTCTTTAGAGGTTTTAAGTGTAACACCCCAAAATCTCGGTACAGCGGAAGACTTAATCAAGTTTTCGGGGCGTTACTATTGGATTGGTATCGCACACAAGTATAGCAAAAAGATAGTCATTTAACATTCAAAACCAATCCCAAATTTAGTTATTCAAAACATTTAATCCAAAAGTGTAAATATTAGGCCCAAAACATGATTTAATAGAATAGGTCCCCAAAGTTTATCAGAGTCAGAAATGATCCTTGAACCCCGCCTTCTTGCCAAGCTTCCACCAATCACGTATTCCAAACATCTTTTAAATACTTGAGAAATCATGCTAAAAGGTCAGCTTACGCTGGTGAGTTCATAGGTTTAAGTTCAACAAAATCATAGTGGACCTGTAAGAGTTGATTTGCTATGCAAGACCTAGATAGATAAATAACGTTTCACACACTAATCCTATCCGGATCTCCAATCATATCCCGCATCCAGGGATTACTCGGGCCCCGTGACTCTAGTCCAGCACTATCGTGGCAACCTCTAGAACAGTTGCCAACTCCTGACTAGGTCGATGTAGAAGTCTATTCTTAGCTAGGCAACGGTTCAACCTAGTCTAAGGCAACAACTACCGCACATCTTATCTAAACAGTCAAGCATATAAGCAAATCCAAATAGTTTTAACGGTCCAAAAACAGTAGCATGATTCTCACCCCAATATAGTTAAAAACGTAGATAAAAGTGGGGCTATGAAACTCACCTCAAGCAATCAACGTACGAATAGACACTAGCAGAAGATAACAGAAATCACGGCACATCAACTATCGACTCGGCACAACCTATTAATGTAGACCAACTTTAATATATATATTCCTCAAAATCAACGTTATCTACCCCAATATATTCCATTTCTTTTTTTCCAAAAATGTCTCGTTTTACCATTTAATCCTAGTGTTTGGTATTCCTCGTGTGGGTGTATCGACTCAATATGATGCTATGAATGCACTCAAACAACCAATATATAACTCAATGCGACACAATGAGACCTCTAAACGATAAGCTCCATAGTTCAATAAGTTTCGGAATAAATAGTAGACCTTATCGAATTCGTCAACTCGATAAACTCCTTTATTTATTCGTGTCGCTTATTATCCCATAAATCAATCGTATCCTAAAGAGTCATAAGGATAATTCACCAATTAATACGGTTACCCAACGTACCTAGCGGGCTCTTATTAGATTCGTCAACCTAATAAGTCCGCTACCCACGTGGATCAACACTATTAACGTTAGGTTATCCGTAACCCATGCCCATAACGTAAGTAAATAAATACTTAACTATTATTAAATGTCCACAATTGACATTTATTGATAAACGTACCGAAACATTAATTACTTATTCATTACAAAACATTTCCAATTTAGTCGTTAGTTTCGTTTAAAATAGTAAATAACAAGATAAGTCTTGTTATCGATATTTTTGGTACAAAAGCCGATTTATTATTTACATTTCATAGTTCTATTAGCATTTTCATGTATAAATATATATTTCGTCAAATTCCAATATTAATCTCATATCGTTATTCGTTTCGAGTCCACAAGCACGAGTCATAACTTCTCGGCTTTTAATCAATCAATAGTCCAAATTATACTAAAGTCCATGTTACGGCTTTGTTGGTGTCAACTATTGACTAAAAAGTCAAAGTAACGCCGACGTAGCTCAAAGTCAACAATATATATATCAAGTCCAAATTTAAAAGTCATAATAGCGTAATTCAATCCCAAACCAACTCAAAACAATCTCGCAAACCAATCAATCAACCAAATATACCGAAACCAATGTTATGACCCTAATGGTCATGACACGGTCATGTTAAGACCACGTGAACCAAACAAGCTCTAGAAGCTTTTCGGCCCACGCGCCTCATCCAAACCTCAACTACATCAACCAACAAGCTACCAAAACGACCCGACCCGGACCCGTGGCCCAAGTGGGTCACGTACGACAACCATGAGCCACGTACGTGGCCTTGGTGGCACGTACACCATGCTAAACCCAATCAAACTTCACCCAAATCAATTCCACAACATCCAAATCCAATCATTCAAGCTCCAATCATTAACCAAACACAAAACCCATAATCTATTCTAACCAAAAAGATGAAACTAATCCTAAAATGCATAAACCCCTCAAATTGATACACCACACACTTACCAAACACTAATTACTTGTTTATTTAGATATTAATTAGACTTAATTTCATGTTTCACCCAAAAGCCCTAAAAATCATCATAGGGTCGAAACCCTAAATTTCCATACGTGGCTTATTATTGGTTAAACAAGCTCTAACCATGTTCCATTTACCTTATTCAAGCACCAATTGCAAACTCACACACCTCACGGGAAAGGAAGCACGAGTGTAACGGAAGGAACATAAGCACAAGATAATAGAACATACCAACATTAATATTAAAAGAAATATTACACCATTACAATACCGGTTTAGCCGACATCGCGAATATATTACAAAGTTTAGTTTCCAAAATATTGAGTTCTATTACATAATGATTTGTAGTGACAAGTGAAATGATTTTTGCAAGACTTGGTAGAAAAAGCTTACTAACGATCACCAAATGCATGAGAGAAAACGGGTCAACTATGAAAATAGTTGGTGAGTAAACACGCTTAACAAAATAGGAAAACTCGTAAGAAATAATCAAAGCTTTCATCGGCGAAAATGGTCCATAAGCAAAGGCATTGTAAATCCACTCTGGCCCAAGTTCACCATACAAAACTTGCAACCGTGTGTTCACAACCCACCGCCAAAAGTAGTATGTCTAAAAGTCAAGTATAAACGGTCATAATAGTTCACAATATTGCACCACGATATAATCATTCGGTATGCTCCAACATGGGAGACTTTGCACCGCTCCAACAAGGGAGACTCCTTTGTCACCGACCACCTAGGCGAGAATTATTGAGACCGCTCCACCAATAAGGCGAGACTTTATAGTGATGCTCGAACAGGGAGACTTTGTACTGCTCCAACAAGGAGACTCCTTTGTCACTCGACCACCTAGGCGAGAATTATTGAGACCGCTCCACCAATAAGGCGAGACTTTATAGTGATGTCTCAACAGGGAGACTTTGTACGGTTCAATAAGTTCAAATAAGTAATAGGTTCGTAATTAAGTTCAAGGATTTGATTCGAGTTCACAAGTTCTAGTCAAACTAGTTAATAAAAGTAGTAAACAATTTAGCTCAAGAAAGGTTCATGCATTTCGCCCCAAAATATAGTAAACGGAAAAAGGGGTTGTGATTACTCACTTGGTAAACCGGTGTGATGACAAGAGTGAGTACACCGAGGTATAAAGTGATGCTTTAACCGGACCTATTACGAATGATATGATATGTAATGAGTTGCAATGTGATGTTATGCATGCATTTCGTATGCTATTTATACCATTTGCGAGTTTTGAAAATAATATAACTTATCGTCGAAAAATACTCTTTTGACGTCTTGACCCTTCAAAAATCACTTTACAAGTTTTTACGTCAAAATGTCATCCTACAATGGTTTTATAATGATTTATAGTGAAATTATCACTTTTCGTCGCAAAACAATGTCGTCGGAATTTTCATGAAAGTGATAAAAATGGCTTTGGAAAACTAGTCGTAAAATGGTGTACGTCAAACGTTAGAGAACGAACTCGACGGTTTTGGAAAGTTTGTATCGAAATCTAGAAGTTTCAGTTCAGGAGTTTTCGTCCAAAAGGTCTCGAACATAAAGATAATAAGGGTTAAAGATAGTGATTTTGGCTAATTGTGGTGTAAAAAGTGAGTTTCGGCCAAGTTTGAACATCCGTAATTAATTCACTATAAATCCGCTTTACAAACGGCTTGTCGCTTTGAAAAATATGGCCGATGAACTTGATTTTACTAGAAGACAATTGCTCCAAAAGTTTCACATCATGGTTAAAACAGCCTCAAACATGGACGTTATACTACTAAAATACTTGTATCGTAAAAATAATATAGATTTTCGTAAAATAATAGTTACGGCAACTTTATAAAAGCGTGCATATCTTTGTCGTTTCAAATCCGTTTTACGTATAATATGTCCTTAGCTTCAGATCAAGTAAACTAATATATTTTTGACTAGTCGAAATAATTTGTGAAGCTTAAGGCTCGTTTTGACCCGGACAAGTAAAACAGCAAAGTCGAAATTTGAAAACTATTTATTTCGTCGTCAAACTTTAAAAATCCATAACTTCTTCGTTATAAGTCCGTTTTATTCCGTTCAAAAGGCCACGGATTTGTTTTAAAGTCTATTTTCTAAATATCAAGGCCAAAGTTTCGTACCAACAGTAGGTTTTTCCAGAAATTCGAAACAAGGACAGAACCTATTTATATAGTTATCGAAAATAGTTTTTCTCGGACAAAACCTATTCTAATCCCTTCAAATCAACTCCAAAGCTAATCTAATCCTACCATACACCTTCTTAGGGTGTCATGGGTTCCTAATCACCATCAAGACCAAAGAATACCAAGGGGATAATTATAGGATGACCAAATATATATATATATATATACTCTAAAATTAATGGAAAAATGGTATAAACAACACAAATCATGCATGCTTGCTCCAAAAATGAAGAGATTCATATGAAATGAAAAGGAAACATGAAAAATGAAAGAAACATGCTTACAAGTACTATGATGAGGTGCAAAGAACCAAGGTTAATCCTAAACACTCTTGGTTTTTATTTCAAAACCTAATAAAGAGTATTATCTAGATTGTTAATGCTTGAATCTTGAGAAAAATTTTGTGATTTCTTGTTGGAACATCACCATGGTCGGTTCTAGAGATAAGGAAAGGAGAAGAGAAAACTTTTCTAACTTGTATGATTGAAGAGGATGAATGAAATGTGTGATATTTGGAGTATAGATATAGTATTTGTAGAAAAATAAGTCACCAACCATAATTGCATCCACCCTCCCCCCCCTAGGGCCGGATTATGGGGATTTTTGTCACAAAATATCTTTTTTTTTTTTTTTTTATATATATATAATGTGTATATAATGTAAATGAAATGTGTAGGTAAAGAAAAAAGTAACTTGTAAGGTAAATGTGTACACTAGGTAAAAGAGATTTTATTAGATCAAAATAGAATGTAATGGGATAATAAAATTTGTAAAAATACATTCCTTGAAAGATTTGAGTGATATAATAATTATCTTGTCGCTTTTAAGAAAACGCCGTAATAATATAAATTTAACGATTTATATACAAAATAAATTTAGAACACTAGTAAACTCAAAATATAGTTTTTATAAGCCAAATGTAAGTATAAAAATATATCGTGATCATTTTAGAAGTAACGGATTAAATTTTAAAATAATAACTCACGCGATAACGTTTATTAAATATAAAATTACGCGTTAAATGCGAAATGAAAAGCCATGAATGAACTAATATGATGTATATTTAATTTAAGAAATGACCGAATTTGAGAATTGTGACATTCTTCCCATGTCGGTGAATCACGTCCCCGTGATTCGATTAACGATACTATGGTCCGAACCTCAACAAGAGTTCTAAAAGTTCATGATCGTACGAACAGTCTAAATGATCATATCAATGCCCATGCGCATGTGTTCCCATTCAACTAAGTATGTGCCCGTGATTAGATTGGATAGGGTAAACTTGCCCAATATCGAACGTAGCTCTCAAAAGACCTTTAGGTAGTCGATTCTAATTTAATCCCACAACTCATCAAACAAGAACTGTCATGAGATTAAACTAAACCGACTTGAGTAAACTTGTCTCTTAGCTTGATTTTCGCAACTCATCAAACAAGCGTCACTAGATCAAGCTAGGAAACAAGTTGTTAGAAAGATAGGAATCAACATCCTTGAATGAAGTCTTTTGAAAGATTCGCCGATATTGGATTTGCTTACACAATCAAATCAAATCAACAAAATATATAACAACTAAGGTCGATATTAATAGGTCTCAAATTAATCAATGTCGTGAACGTGGTAAAGATTGGGAGGAAGTTATGCACTCAAAATCATGTCGAATGAAATAAGGTGGTTGCTCAAAAGAATGTACCTACACGCGTTGTGGGCTTCCTCGGTGCCCGGATAGAATGCTCGACCACGCAATGGAGGAATTTCAATGTTCGATCTTGTGGGCCTTCTATTGCCAACGCCATGTTTGGACGATTACCTCCTTGATTGGGAGTTCTTTTCACTTTGGACGGTATTGCAAGGTGATCTAGACTTCCACACTCGTAACATGCTTTTCTCTCGCCCTGATTTCCGCCTGCTTGAGCAATTTCGCAAGTGGCCCGTCATCCACATTTGCCACACTTCAGCCTCCTAAGTGATGATAATTACATCGAGTACACAAAGGATGTGGACTCAGATATCTTTGCGCCGGTTGGTCGCCCCATAGTTCCGGGTTATTATTTGCCTCTTGTTTTGCCGATTCGGTCTCGGCTTCGGTGATCCTCCCGCTTTCGTCCATTGTTTGAAGTACCTTCTCCGTTGTTGGTCTGTCTAGCATCGAGATGTATTATAATTTGGGTGAGTAGGTCCGCTATTCCAGCAGCGTTGTTGTTTGGATTGTCATTGTTGTTTGGGTTGTCGTTGTTGCTACCTCCCGAGCGCAGTGTTTCTTGCGACCATGATCCTGCTGAGGACCAAAACATCGGGTTGAGTAAACGACATTCGAACGAAGTCGATGAGGTGCGTAACGGTGGTAATGTGTGTTATAGTGATCAAACATGACAGAACAGAGGCATGCTATGTCTAACAAGTCGAAAGATGGAAAAGAGAAGATATGAACAAGGTACGGTAATGTAGACGTGAACGTAAAACATGCTATGCATACCCACCCGACCAATGCAACTTCAGTGACCGGACTCAAAAGACTCGACTAAACATGATTTAAAATTACCCTTCTTATCATTGCATGGTTCTTCATAAATTAGACATAGTTGATCGGGCTATGTATAATTTATGATTAACGATGCAACGATAGACCTGGATGATTCGGATGATGTTCAATGTTTAATAAAATAAAATAAAAATTTTCCGGTTATAGTTGTGATTTTTATTTTTGAAAAATCGACATTCTCTATAACCTTTGGCTCGGTACCAACTGTCACACCTCGCCGGAGGCGGAAGCACGAGTGTAACGGAAGGAACATAAGCACAAGATAATAGAACATACCAACATTAATATTAAAAAGAAATATTACACCATTACAATACCAGTTTAGCCGACATCGGCGAATATATTACAAAGTTTAGTTTCCAAAATATTGAGTTCTATTACATAATGATTTGTAGTGACAAGTGAAAATGATTTTTGCAAGACTTGGTAGAAAAAGCTTACTAACGATCACCTGAAATGCATGAGAGAAAAACGGGTCAACTATGAAAATAGTTGGTGAGTAAACACGCTTAACAAAATAGGAAAACTCGTAAGAAATAATCAAAGCTTTCAGTCGACGAAAATGGTCCGCAAAGCAAAGGCATTGTAAATCCACTCGGCCCAAGTTCCGCCCATACAAAACTTGCAACCCGTGTGTTCACAACCCACCGCCAAAAGTAGTATGTCTAAAAGTCAAGTATAAACGGTCATAATAGTTCACAATATTGCACCACGTATATAATCATTCGGTATGCTCCGAACATGGGAGACTTTGACCGCTCCAACAAGTGGAGACTCCTTTGTCACTCGACCACCTAGGCGAGAATTATTGAGACCGCTCCACCAATAAGGCGAGACTTTATAGTGATGCTCGAGCAGGGAGACTTTGTAACGCTCCAACAAGGGAGACTCCTTTGTCACTCGACCACCTAGGCGAGAATTATTGAGACCGCTCCACCAATAAGGCGAGACTTTATAGTGATGCTCGAACAGGGAGACTTTGTACAGTTCAATAAGTTCAAATAAGTAATAGGTTCGTAATTAAGTTCAAGGATTTGATTCGAGTTCACAAGTTCTAGTCAAACTAGTTAATAAAAGTAGTAAACAATTTAGCTCAAGAAAGGTTCATGCATTTCGCCCCAAAATATAGTAAAACGGAAAAAGGGGGTTGTGATTACTCACTTGGTAAACTGGTGTGATGACAAGAGTGAGTACACTGAGGTATAAAGTGATGCTTTAACCGGGACCTATTACGAATGATATGATATGTAATGAGTTGCAATGTGATGTTATGCATGCATTTCGTATGCTATTTATACCATTTGCGAGTTTTGAAAATAATATAACTTATCGTCGAAAAATACTCTTTTGACGTCTTGACCCTTCAAAAATCACTTTACAAGTTTTACGTCAAAATGTCATCCTACAATGGTTTTATAATGATTTATAGTGAAATTTTCACTTTTCGTCGCAAAACAATGTCGTCGGAATTTTCATGAAAGTGATAAAATGGCTTTGGAAAACTAGTCGTAAAATGGTGTACGCCAAACGTTAGAGAACGAACTCGACGGTTTGGAAAGTTTGTATCGAAATCTAGAAGTTTCAGTTCAGGAGTTTTCGTCCAAAAGGTCTCGAACATAAAGATAATAAGGGTTAAAGATAGTGATTTTGGCTAATTGTGGTGTAAAAAGTGAGTTTCGGCCAAGTTTGAACATCCGTAATTAATTCACTATAAATCCGCTTTACAAACGGCTTGTCGTTTTGAAAAATATGGCCGATGAACTTGATTTTACTAGAAGACAATTCGTTCCAAAAAGTTTCACATCATGGTTAAAAACAGCCTCAAACATGGACGTTATGACTACTAAAATACTTGTATCGTAAAATAATATAGATTTTCGAGAAAATAATAGTTACGCAACTTTATAAAAACGTGCATATCTTTGTCGTTTCAAATCCGTTTTCTCGTATAATATGTCCTTAGCTTCGTATCGAAGTAAACTAATATATTTTTGACTAGTCGAAATAATTTGTGAAGCTTAAGGCTCGTTTTTGACCCGGACAAGTAAAAACAGCAAAGCTGAAATTTCAGAAAACTATTTATTTCGTCGTCAAACTTTAAAAATCCATAACTTCTTCGTTATAAGTCCGTTTTATTCCGTTCAAAAGGCCACGGATTTGTTTTAAAGTCTATTTTCTAAATATCAAGGCCAAAGTTTCGTACCAACAGTAGGTTTTTCCAGAAATTCGAAACAAGGACAGAACCTATTTATATAGTTATCGAAAATAGTTTTTCTCGGACAAAACCTATTCTAATCCCTTCAAATCAACTCCAAAGCTAATCTAATCCTACCATACACCTTCTAGGGTGTCATGGGTTCCTAATCACCATCAAGACCAAAGAATACCAAGGGATAATTATAGGATGACCAAATATATATATATATATATATATACTCTAAAATTAATGGAAAATGGTATAAACAACACAAATCATGCATGCTTGCTCTAAAATGAAGAGATTCATATGAAATGAAAAGGAAACATGAAAATGAAAGAAACATGCTTACAAGTACTATGATGAGGTGCAAAGAACCAAGGTTAATCCTAAACACTCTTTGTTTTTATTTCAAAACCTAATAAAGAGTATTATCTAGATTGTTAATGCTTGAATCTTGAGAAAAATTTTGTGATTTCTTGTTGGAACATCACCATGGTCGGTTCTAGAGATAAGGAAAGGAGAAGAGAAAACTTTTCTAACTTGTATGATTGAAGAGGATGAATGAAATGTGTGATATTTGGAGTATAGATATAGTATTTGTAGAAAAATAAGTCACCAACCATAATTGCATCCACCCTCCCCCCCCTAGGGCCGGATTATGGGGATTTTTGTCACAAAATATCTTTTTTTTTTTTTTTTTTTTTTATATATATATAATGTGTATATAATGTGTAAATGAAATGTGTAGGTAAAGAAAAAAAGTAACTTGTAAGGTAAATGTGTACATTAGGTAAAAGAGATTTTTATTAGATCAAAATAGAATGTAATGGGATAATAAAATTTGTAAAAATACATTCCTTGAAAGATTTGAGTGATATAATAATTATCTTGTCGTTTTTAAGAAAAACGTCGTAATAATATAAATTTAACGATTTATATACAAAATAAATTTAGAACACTAGGTAAACTCAAAATATAGTTTTATAAGCCAAATGTAAGTATAAAAATATATCGTGATCATTTTAGAAGTAACGGATTAAATTTTTAAAATAATAACTCACGCGATAACGTTTATTAAATATAAAAATTACGTTAAATGCGAAATGAAAAGCCATGAATGAACTAATATGATGTATATTTAATTTAAGAAATGACCGAATTTGAGAATTGTGACAAAAACCCACTTGAAACCCTAAAAATCCGAATCTTAATCTTAAGATTTGAAGGTGTTAATGAAGGTTTTAGTATGAGTATTATATATGGATGGAAAGAGGATGAAAAGATCTTCGATATGGTGGTGGAGGTGTAGCACCACTCGCCGGTGGTAGCCGGATCTTGGCCGGAATAGTGGCCGGCGGCCAAGGGTTTAGGGTTAGGGTTTTTATTTTAGTTTTGAGGAGAGAGAAAGTAGAGAGGGAAAGTGAATGTGTGTGAATTTTATAGAGAGAAATGAAAGGGTGAAATGAGAAGAGGTGGGGGTATTTATTCTTGGACACTAGGGACTAAAATTAAAAGAGAGGGAGGGGGAAGGGTGGCCGGCCAAACAAAAAGGGAGGGGCCGTGGTCGCCATTTTTCGTAAACTATCCCGTTTACCCATTCCCGAGTTCATATATTGTCCCCCGAGTGTCCCACAACGTTCATTCAACTTTCCAACATCGTTATTTACGTTTTTCCACGAGTTTTGACTATTTATTTGTCAATTTTTGAGTTACGGTCTAAAAGTTACAATAATTCTCGTTTTAGGCTTTTCTAGTGCCGAATCGAATAGTGCCTACCAAATAGAGTTAAAACTCATACGATAACTCATTTAATAATGAAATAATCCGTAAAAACCAATAGACGATATAAAATCAAGTCATGGTTTATAAAAATAGTGATAAAGGCAAAACTCGGTTTAGTTTAACGTAATGCGGTTACCTAAAATAGACTCCCTAAATTGCCAGTTGTCACACCTCCCGACCTCAAAAGAAACCCGTCCTGTGTTTCACTCCGAGTTGCTTAGTGTCATAAAAAGTTTAGGATACTTTACGGAAAACGCCCTCACGTTCCCACGTGAACTTCGGTCCATGTCGGAGTTCCAACGAACTTTGACATCGAATTCGGCCGTTCTTCACCGCTTAATCTCGCGATCCATATTCTCAATCGGTTCCTCAACGAAATTCAATTTCTCATCAATACGAATATCTCTTAAGGGCACAACTATGTTTTCCTCCGAAGACATTTCTTAAGGTTACTAACATGAAAGACATTGTGTACATCGCTCAATTCGATGGTATCTCCAGCGGTATGCTACTCGTCCGATTCTTTCCGTGATTGGAAAGGGACCAATATATCGGGGATTGAGTTTTCCACATTTTCCAAAACGAATCACTCCTTTCTAAGTAGAAACTTTCAACATAACATGATCTCCTACCTGATATTCTAAAGGTTTACGTCTCTTATCGGCATAACTCTTTTGTCTATCATGAGCGGTTTGCAATCAGTTACGAATCTGAACTATCTTCTTAGTGGTTTCTAGGACAAGTTCGGGACCTGTAAGTTGACTCTCGCCAACTTCAGCCCAACAAACAGGAGAACGACATTTTCGGCCATACAGTGCCTCAAATGGAGCGGCTTTAATGATAGAGTGATAACTATTGTTGTAAGAGAATTCGGCTAAAGGGACATGTCTCTCCCAGCCTAGCCGAAATCAATAACACAGGCTCTAAGCATGTCTTCTAAAGTCTGAATGGTTCTCTCGCTTTGACCATCGGTCTAAGGATGGTAAGCAGTACTCATATCCAAATTTGTTCCTAATGCTGTCTGTAACGATCTCCAAAAGTGATATGTAAAACGGCTATCTCTATCGGAAATGATAGATATCGGTACTCCATGATGCGATACTATCTCCTTAAGATACAATCGAGCAAGCTTATCAAGACTATCGGTTTCACTAATAGCTAAGAAGTGAGCAGACTTAGTTAAACGATCAATGATTACCCAGATAGCGTCATTGCCGCTTGTTGTTCTCGGTAATTTAGTGATAAAGTCCATGGTTATTCGCTCCCATTTCCATTCCGGGAGTTTGGGTTGAACTAAAAGTCCCGATGGTTTCGATGTTCGGTCTTAACTTTTAGAACAAGTCGGCACCAACCGACATCTTGAGCTATATCGACTTTCATATTGGTCCACCAAGAAAGTTTCTTAAGATCCCGATACATATTATCGGCCGGGATGAATAGAGTATTTTGATTTATGCGACTCGTGCATTATCAACTCACGGATTCCACCGAAATGGTATCCGACACGTCTCAAGCATAAAGTTCCGTCGGAATGCTTCAAGCCATTTTCACTTTCTACCATTCCATGAAGATTCTCATAAGGACGGTTCTCTTCCGTCAATAGCTCTGCTTGGGCGGCTAAAATTTGAGACGGTAAAGGCAAAACAATGGTCATTCCTAAGGATCGAACGAGTAGGGGTGGAATGTCCTCTTTACGGCTAAGTGCATCAGCCACAACGTTAGCCTTACCAGGATGATAACGAATCTCACAATCATAATCACTAAGCAATTCTAACCAACGACGTTGTCTCATATTCAGTTCCTTCTGATCTAAGATATGCTTCAAGCTCTTATGGTCGGTAAATACTACACATTTGGTTCCATACAGGTAATGTCTCCAGATCCTAAGAGCAAACACTACAACACCTAACTCAAGGTCATGGGTGGTGTAGTTTTTCTCATGCTTCTTAAGTTGTCAGGATGCATAAGCAATCACCTTCTCTTGTTGCATCAAAAAAACACCTAAGCCTTTATGCGAAGCGTCACAGTACACGACAAAGTCTTCACTTCCTTCAGGCAAAGCTAGGATGGGCGCACTACACAACTTCTCCTTCAGAAGTTGGAATGCTTCTTCTTCCTTTTCTCCCATTTATACTTAACATCCTTACGTGTTAGTTTGGCCACGACTTAGCTATCTTGGAAAATCCTCAATGAATCTCCTATAATAGCACGCTAACCCTAGAAACCGCCGGATTTCTAATGGGTTCTCGGGAGCTGCCTATTCCTTAATGGCCTTAATCTTAGCGGGTCAACATGAACACCTCGACTATCTATCACATGACCTAAGAATTACATGGACGGAATCCAAAATTCACACTTAGAGAATTTGGCATCTGACTTCTTGTTGGGATATGAAAGTGTCAAGAATGACAAAGCATCTTGAAAAAGTCAAAATCTTGCTAAAGAGAAAGTCAAATCATCGCTGTCAAGTCAAAGTATTGCAAAGCTAAAGAACTGCTATATTCGTTTATGGAAAGCTTTGTTATTCTAGAATATTCTTAGTTTAGATTACTTGTCGTACAAGGATACAAATTGTAAACCGACTAGGGTTATCCTTAAGCCTATAAAAGGACCCCTAGATTGGCATTAGAGATATATGTTTTAGAATCCTAAAGTACGATTATTATTAGAGTTTTAGAGTTGTTTAAGAGTCTGCATAACAAGCAGATTTAGAGTTATTAATAAAATCATTGAAAGTTAAAGTTATATTCTTCTTAGCTTTGTTAAGTAAATTCGCGTACTTAATAGAGATTACTCGTGTTTCATTGTTAACAACTTAGGATTTATCCGGGTTATTAAACCTTAACAAGCTATATAAGTTAGTTTGGTTAGAGTACATCGATCCAACAAGTGGTATCGAGCTTGTGTGGAAACTCGACTAAGAAGAAACCTTAAAACCTAGTTAACAACAAAAACCTAAAGATGTCGATCGATGTCGCTCCACCACCATCCATCACCTCACTCGGGATACCTATCATTAAGAAGGAGAGTACGACCTATGGAGCATGAAGATGAGGCAAGTACATTGCAATTATAGACCATGCATCGTGGAATGTAATTGTCAATGGTAATGAAGTCGTTCGAACCTATTGATGTTCCTAGACAACCCAAAGCACCTAAAGCGGTCTTACCAAGAACAACAATAAGGAATCAAGTGAAGGCTCTCAACATGCTCTTATGCGCCATTCCGGATGGTCATCTACTCAAATTCCATGATGCTAAAGATGCAAATCAACTCGGGCGCTCTCAAGACAAGGTTTGAGGCAATGATGCTTCCAAGAAGATGCACAAAATTTGTTGAAACAAAGAATTTGAAACATTCATCGTTGGAGAAAGAGAAGGCCTTGATCTTATGATGATTCCAAATTCTTCTCGACATCTTTGGAGCTATACAAAGCGAGGTTTCAGTTGAAGATGCTAATCTAAAGTTCTTAAGGAGTTTACCATCGACATGGCATGTGATCGCTACTATGATCGAGGACAACACAGTGCGGATGTTATGGACTTTGATGATCTTTACAATCATCTCAAGGTGTATGAGCATGAGATGAATGGCCAAACAAGCTCAAAGTCTCACATTATAGCCTTTTGTCATCTCGAAAAGAGAGGCGACTTCCACTAAAAGTCGCTTCTCCTACTCAAAGTCTTGTTGCTCAAAGCATCGTTGCCTATTCTACCCCCACCTTTGCTCAAGAACCTACACCAACCAATACCATCCACTCGATTGAAGTCGTATGCTCTTTCTTTGCACAACAAGCTACTTTATCATCACCTATGAAGAAGATCTCTCACGGATTGAAGAGGATGCTCTTGAAGAAATTGATATCGGTGGCAAGTTGCTATGATCACCGCAAGGATCGGGAAGTTTATGAAGAAGACGGAGGAGGCATTTACTTCAAGCCAAAACAAGGAATCACTTTTGACAAGTCCAAGATTGAATGCTTCAATTGTCAAAAGACTGGACATTTTGCAAGGGAATGCAGGTTTGCTAAATATCAAGCAAATAGGATGTCTGAGAAACCAAAGCTAGAGTTGAAAGAAATTCCTGTTACAGAAACAAAAGCTTTGGTTGCTCAAGAGAATCTATCAGAGGTTGACTGGAGTGTTGAGTTTGATGATGTGGTAGCTGTGGAGGAATCAGTGGAAGAGTTTGACTGGAGCACAGCTTTTGATGAGGAACCTGGACATGCTGCTATGGAGTCTAAAGATGGTTGTGGAAGCTTTGACTGGAGCATGGAGTGTGAAGATGATCGTGTTCTATTTGCTATGGTAGCCACTTCACCAAGCTCACCCCCTATCTCTGAGGTATGTTCTAAGTGTCATGACTTTTATCAAAAAGTACTTAATAGTTATGTGATTGAAAGAGATAACTGTGTAAGGGCTAGGTCTGAGGTAGCTGGTTATCAAATTACTTTAGAGTCTATGGAAGCCAAAATTATAACACATGAAAATAATGAAATGGCTTGGGCAGAAAAGTATGAACAATAGGATTATCAGTTAAAATTAAGTGAATGGAAGTTAAATTGTAAGATTTCCAAATTGAGAAACCGACTAAGGAGAGAGATGAATTGTTAGCAAAGTATGTTGCTTGAAAAGAATCAGTCATCTCATGTCACTTATGTCGAAAAAAGCAGAAGGGCTTATAATAGGATCGGTCTAGGTTTTGGTATGGATTTCGATAGTGTAGAAGAAAACCCACCTAGTGATAAGGATGACCTTGATTTTGAGGATATAACCACTAGTGATGATGAACTTATTAACTATGTTGACACATCTAGTAATGAGGAATCATTTAGTGAACCACCTCCTGAATATAAGAAAGACAAGGGTTATCATGCTGTCCCACATCCCACTGGTAGTCATCAACCCATTAGACATGATGTTTCTCGTTTTGGTGTAGACAACCTAGAGTTTAGAAAGAAGCTTATTGGTCAATCTAGGTCTGACAACCCAAAAGAAACAGTTGAGACACCTAAGGTAGATGATGCTAAAATCCAAGCAGTACTTTTACCTCAAAGTACTGCTACACCTCAAAATCTTGCTATACCTTCAGAAGACTTTAAGAAAACCTTTTCACAATAATGCTAAACCTTTTGGGATATTTTTGGTCAAAACAGCTTTTAATCACTCACCTAGAAGTCGGGATAGGTTTGGTAATAAACATAGAAGAAGAAATTTTGGGATTACGGATCAAAACTATGTTTCGTTTGTTTTAGTCCCGATCATTTGATTAAGGACCGTGACTTACATTCGAGTACCTAAGTAAGTTCCCAAAGAATGCAATCACAACCAAAACCAAGGGAGACTAGACCACTTGGAATCATTCACATAAGGTTAACCATAGAAACTTCTCACCGGACTATAGGCACCTCACCAAAGAAGACCTTTTTCAAAACCACCAATACCTTCAAACACTTTCCAAGGTATCATATAAAAAACAAGACTTTCTCAAAGTACCGCTCGGTTTTCACTAAACACCTCTTGGAATAGGAACCCTAGGAGATCTAATTACTATCAATCTAGAAGGCGTTACAACCCAAGAAAGTAGCTAGATCAAGGGACACTACACCGAAGTTAAAACTAAATGGGTTAAGAAGGAAAATCGATGATGAACAAACAAGACTTTCAACAAGTATCTTGAAACAGTAGATTTTGATAAAGATGATTTTGTGGTAAAAGACAAGGAGGTTTTTGTTGAAAAAGAAAGTTTTTTGTAAATCCACCACAAGTTTTAACACAAAAGATAATGCTTGCACTGTTTACAAAATCGTGAAGATTACATACTCAAGAAATTTGAGTATGTTACTCCTAAGGGAACACAAGTCAAGAATGGCTTGGGTTCCTAAAAGACACTAACTTTTTATCTTTGTGCGTGGCAACCCGAAGAGGAGCTTAAAGATCATCTAATTGTGGATAGTGGTTGCTCTAGAAGCATGACAGAGACAAGGAGATTACACGATTTTAGATCTATTTGTGGAGGAAGAGTTGCATTTGGGAATGATCCTAATAGGGGAAGAATCACTCGAAAAGGAACCATCAAAGCAGGGCGTATAGATTTTGAGAATTTTAGATAGGTGAAGGAGCTCAAGTTCAACCTTTTGTCAGTATCTCAAATCTGTGATAAAAGGCACCCTGTGTTATTCACTGACACAAAATGTCTCATCCTTTCCCCTGAATTCAAGCCTGTTGATGATACCTTGGTAGTTCTTAGAGTACCAAGAACCAATGATGTGTACAGTCTGGATATGAAGAGTTTTCACTCTTCTGGAAGAGCCACATGTTTAGTGGCAAAAGCAACATCTGAAGAAGCACATCGCTGGCATAAAAGATTGGGCCATGTAAATTTCAAGAATATCAACAAACCGGTCAAAGGGAATTTAGTTAGAGGTTTACCTTCAAAGACTTACAAGAATGATCACTCATGTTTGGCGTGCAAGAAGGGTAAACAACACAAAGCTTCAAGCAAGAAGCTTGAGGAAAGGACAGTTAGAGAACCTTTGGAGCTGTTACATATGGATTTGTTTGGACTTGTTTCATTACATATCGAACTTCTAAAGAATACTTTTCTATCTCCAAGAAGGTTCAAGATTGTCTTCATGTTGAATTTTTAGAAGATCAAGAAAATCAGAAGGGTAAAGGTCCTGATTGGATGTTTGATCTTGAAGTTTTGACTCCTTCTATGAACTATGTATCTGTTAGAGAAGAAAATCAACCTGTACACAATGGAGAAGAGTTACAGTATGTTGTTCATGGAGTCCATATTAGACCTGATGCTGTTTATGATGAAGAACCTAAACCTGTTGAACCAAAGAAAAGTACTGATGCACCAAAATCCTCATTGTCTGCTGAGGATCAATCTATTCAAGATGAACTTAATCAGATGCTTTTTCAAGATGTTATAGCACATTCTTATGATGATGAACAAAGAAGAGCTTATGAGGAAGCAAAGAAAAAGAACAAGACTACAGAGTTCACTCATAGTACTTTGGTTGATAGTACTTTCGATCAAAGTACTGCTGCACCAGTTGACAGCACTTTGGATGATTTGGATGATCCTACCATGCCTGGTTTAGAAGATACTGATGATAAATTTGAAGATGAAGGTATTTTCTCATATTCCAATAAAGATGTTGATTATACTAATTTGGGTGATAATTATGAAGTTCCACAGACTCCTATTTTAAGAATTCATAAGAATCATCCTACTGATCAAATCATTGGTCCTTCTACTTCTGGAGTAATGACAAGAAACAAAGCTAAGGGCTTTTCTACACCACATAATGCTTTACTTAGCTTTGTTTATAAACAAAATAGGTTAAATCATAAGGACCATCAAACATGCCTGTTCACTTGCTTTATCTCTCAAGTAGAACCTAAAAAATAGCTCAGGCATTAACTAAAGAGAGTTGGGTTGAAGCTATGCAAGAAGAACTTCTTCAATTCAAGCTTCAAGAAGTTTGGGTACTGTGTTATCTACCTGATGGAAACAAGGTCATTGGTACAAGATGGGTGTTCAGAGTCAAGAGAGATGAAACAGGGAATGTCATCAAGAATAAGGCAAGGTTAGTTGCACAAGGTTACAGACAAGAAGAAGGAGTAGATTATGATGAAGTATTTGCTCCTGTAGCAAGGATTGAAGTAATTCGAATCTTCCTTGCCTTTGCATCATATATGGGATTTCAGGTTTATCAAATGAATGTCAAGAGTGCCTTTTTATATGGCAAGATTACAGAGGAGGTGTATGTCAAACAGCCTCATGGTTTTGAAGATCCTACACATCCAAACAAAGTCTACAAAGTTGTTAAGGCTCTTTATGGCTTACATCAAGAACCTAGAGCTTGGTATGAAAGGCTCTCTACCTTCTTATTGCAACATGGTTACAGGAGGGGAGCCATTGACAAGACTTTGTTTATCAAGAGAGACAAGAAGGATATCATGTTGGTTCAAGTGTATGTTGATGATATCATATTTGGAGCTACCAAACAGTCCATGGCTAAGGAGTTTGAGAAGCTGATGCAGAATGAGTTTCAAATGAGTTTAATGGGTGAGTTAACTTTCTTTTTGGGACTTCAAGTTAAGCAGTCAAAGGAGGGAATTTTTATCAGTCAAGACAAGTATGTGTCTGACATACATAAGAAGTTCAATTTTGATGCTATGAAGCCAGTAACTACACCTATCAATTCTATTAACTCATTGGGAAAAGGTGAAGATGGACAACCTGTTGAAGTCAAGTTATCAGATCAATGATTGGTTGTCTTATGTATCTCAACGCATCTAGGCACGATATCATGTTTTCGCTTGTTTATGTGCAATTTATCAAGTCTCACCTAAGGTCTCTCATCCGAATGCGTGAAGAGAATTTTCGATTATTTGAAACAACAACCTAAGTTAGGGTTGTGGTATCCAAAGGATTCACCTTTTCACTTGGTAGCTTTTAAGATAGTGATTATGCAGTGACAACTATGATGTAAGATCAACCACCGGAGGATGCCAATATCTTGGAAGAAGATTAGTCTCATGGAAGTGTAAGAAGAACAATTGCAAAGAACATCCCTCATCAAGCGTAATATGTGGGCCGCAAGTGTTTTGGACAAGTTTTGTGGATGCGTAATCAACTATTGGATTATGGGTTCAATTTCAAGAATACTCCTATCAATATTGATAATGAGAGTACTATTTGCATTATGAAGAATCCAGTTTATCATTCCAAGACTAAGCACATTCAGATTAGGCACCACTTCATCAGAGATTGTTATGAGCATAGGCTCATTAATGTTGTCAAGGTGCATACTGATGATAATGTAGCTGACTTACTCACCCAAAGGCTTTGATGTTTCAAGATTCAATCATTTGGTGGTAAGAATTGGCATGATTAATTACTGAGCTACATTTTAGGGGAGGACTATTTAGTTTAAGTATAGTCCTATGCATTGCTTGAGGGGAGGAAATTCATGTTTATTTGAAGTGTTTGCTATTATAAAGAGGAGAATGGGAAAGTATCGCTTTTGGTTATATAAAAGCACCGCTTGAAAGCATCGCTTTTGAAAGTACTACACACGTGTCGTATCAAAGCAATCGTTCCAACGGTAATATTGAGGGTAAACTTCACTAACGATAACTTTGTTATTAAGGGTCGTGATTTTTAAATCTCACCTATAAATAACTACTCCGAATTTCCTCTCAACTTTATACCTTATAATCTTTTCCATATTTCTCTCTTTCACCTATATTTTCACTCAATCAGCTTTTTAGTTAACAAATCATCAATGGCAAATCGAAATACGCTCCAAACACAATATGGTGGCGAATTTAGACAAAATCAAGCTAATGTCATCTTCCATGACATCATTGATTTTCTCACCGGATCGCCGATTAGTTATGCAATCGTTAGTGGAACTAGATATCATTGAGCCATGGATTCAACAATTTTGGGCAACCGCTAGGGTTCATATGGAGAATGATGCTTTGTAGATTCAAGCTAAAGTTCTTTGGGAAGATTGTGACGATTCATCAAGTCTCAATTCGTGAAGATTTATTGTTTGATGATGAAGAAGGTCATTCATTTTGATAAGCAATTGATTTAGGATACATTCAAGAACATTGGATATGAAGGGTCCTTAATCGAACAAACTTTCAAGAAACCCTTATTCAGTCCACACTGGAAGTATTTAGTTCATGTATTGCTTCATTGTATTAGTGCTAAAAGTACATCATGGGAGCAATTTGGTTCTAACATAGCATCTGCTATAGTGGGCTTAGCTACAAATCGAGTTTTCAATTTTTCAAGGCTAATTCTAGATGGAATGTTATCTCATATTTCAAATGGATCAAGATGGTTGATGTATCCAAGGTTTATTCAAGTGTTCTTAAATAAGCAACTTGATGATGTCCCAAAGCCTACAAGTCTTCTACCTGTTGTGGTGCAACCAGCCAAGATTTTCACTTTCATGGCCAGGAAGAGTGATTCATTCACCGGAAGGAACACCCATTGACTACTTCAATGATGGAGGTTGTTCAAGCTATTAGAGATGAGGTCAAGCTAGTGATGAAAGAGAAGGTACCGCTCAAGGTACTGCTACTCAAGGTTCGCTCAAGGTGTTGCTTCTCAAGAGGCGCATCACAAGGTACCGCTTCACAAAATCTCGATATTAATGAAGGTACTGCAGTTTCTCCAACCTCATCCCACCATACTACTTCCCCTAATGCGACACCAGAACAAGTTCTCTCATCATCTTCTAGAGGAGATAATGCTACTATACCCCCTGAAAGATTAGTGTTAGATAATTATATTCTGACAAGGGCGATAGTCAGATTGGATAAATCTTTTGATAAACAGGCCACTCAGATTAAGAAGTTGAAGGTTAAGTTTAGAAGATTAAAGAACTTTGTATGGCCATTGGTTACACATCACAGGTTATGGGTCAAAGCTGAAAAGAAGAAGCAAAGGAAATTAAAAAAGACCACTAAAGGCACAAAGGTTCAACAACATTCTTCTATCCAATTGGGGAGGAATTTAGAAGAAGAGAATTTGAAAGAAGATGTTGAATTTCATGAAGAAAAGGAGAATGAACCTCAAATCATCAAGCACATGTAAATCTTCAAAGCATCGAGCATCAAGGAACGGTGTTAAAAGTATCGATGATCAAGGTCTCGCCGATCAAAGCAGGCTTTCAAGAAACATCTCGACAAGAATTAATTACACCAAGGTTGTTAGATTTTGAAGAAAAAGCTGGTACTTCAACTGTCATACCAGAAAAAGAAGCTGATACTCTCAAACCAATACACACTGCAAGTGATGATGAAACCATTGCTGAAATATTGCATGATTTATCAAAACCAAGAAGTGTTAGCATTCCTGGTGTTACTGAAGGACAACAACAAGTTTCTCAACCTGTGATAGATCCTAAAGATAAAGGGAAAGGTAAGATGGTAGTAACAAAGAAGAAGAAGCTCACTTTAGCACAAATAAGGGTTGCTCAAGTTGCTATGAATGAGGAAGCAGCTAGAAAGTTACAAGCTGAATTGAATGCTGAAGTTGCTAATGAAGAGGCTATGAATGAAGAAGCAGCTAAGAAATTGCAAGAAGAATTGAATGCTGAAGTTGTTGTACCATTATAGTCACCTATTCCTATTTCTGCTCTACCAAGAAGACCAAATCGTGCTAAGGAAAGAAATGCTATGATGGCATATTTAAAGAAGCAAGGATATATTGGATTGAATAAGTTGAATTATGTTGAGATGAAAGGTTTGTATGAAGCTGTTAGAGAAGCTTATCAGAAACAAGTTGATAGTATCAAAGACTATAAAGAGGTTGATACTCAGAAAGAATATGATAGAAAAGGAAGCTTAAAAAGAAAAAGAATAATTGAAGTTGAAGATGTTCAACCATCAAAGAAAGTTGAGTTAAGATCAGATACTAACGATGAACTGAGGAATTACTTAAGAATTGTAGAATTTGAGTATTCTAAAGCTGATGCAGAAAATAAGAAAGAAAAGAAGAAGAAAAGGTCTCCAATAACTACTTTTGAAGTTGTAGAATCAAAGGATGGAAATTACCTGATGTTTCACAAAGAAGATGAAAGTTTCAGAGTGTTTAATATACTATGGGATCTATTGCACATAATAGATAGAGAGGATTTGTTTCATCTATATCATTTGGTGCAAGAATACTTTGAACACATTCCATCGTAAGGCGTTGGTTTAATATTGCTTGGAGATCTCACAACTGTTTGGGAAACCAAGAAACAAGTATCAAGAGATTTGGAAAAATCAAGAAGATTGGGAGATTATCACCGGAGATTCTTTGAAGAGTCCGGAGTACATGTTCTAGAGTTAGAAGATGGGACTATGATACACATGCTAGCAGATAGAAGATATCCGCTTACATCGATGTCATGAGGAGAATGCTAGAGCATGGAATGGAAGTTGAAGAAGATAATGAAAGCGCATCGGTCATCAAATTGTTTATCAGATGGACGACTATGGCTGATGATGATGCATGAATAACTGGTATGAATCTTTATTGAATAAAATTATTTTTGAAATATCCGTACTTTATTCAAAGTACTGATGATCAAACAGTACTTTCATCAAACTACTGCTTGCAGTATTAAACCAGTTAATGATTTTGAAAAGAAAACTTTTGTTAAAGTGATAAATATTTTGAAACAAAGGTTAAAAGAAATAAATGGTTTTTGAGATGGTAACAACAATAGGTTATCAATCCACCATGGTTCCAAAGGATTGGCTAATCCTTGAGCAAACGGCTCGTAAAGATATCTCAAATCGCTTTATAGTTGACAACTTGCTAATAAGTTGGATGGTAATCAACTCACCATATCAAGAAGGTGAAGAGTTGGCTAGCCCACAAGAAAATGGCTTGTGGTAAAGGTTGTGGAAAACCATTATATGGTAATTAGTTTACCATGATTGAAAGAACTAACTAGTCCAAAAGGGTACTTTTGGTAAAGACAAATCAAATATGTTGATAGTCGATGATTTGCTAAAAATCATATGGTTATCAATGTACCATGATCTTACACATCAAAACATTTGGCTACTCCGAGTTAATAGCTTTGGTAAAGAGACATCAAATCCATTAAATTTTCAATGATTCACCTCTCACGGGAGTTTACACACCGGAAGTTATGAGAATAGTCAAACTTAAACCTAATTAATGTACAAACTGCCTTATGTTGTTAAAAGATGGAGCTTCTTTGAATGTTGTGAAAAGAGATTCTCGATCAAAGATGATGTAAAGAATAATTTCTAAAGAATACTTTTATAATGATGATATAAGCACGAGAATACAAAGATACAATCCAAAGACAAAGACACAATCTTTCCTTGAAGATAGAGATGTTAAAGATAATTTATAAAGGAACTTGAAGTCAAGCAAGTAGAATTCAAGTTAGGGAGGATTGTTGGGATATGAAAGTGTCAAGAATGACAAAGCATCGAAAAAGTCAAAGCATCGCTCTAGAGAAAGTCAAAGCATCGTTGTCGAAGTCAAAGTATTGCAAAGCTAAAGAACTGATATATTCGTTTATGGAAAGCTTTGTTATTCTAGAATATTCTTTGTCTAGATTACTTGTCGTACAAGGATACAAATTGTAAACCGACTAGGGTTATCCTTAAGCCTATAAATGGACCCCTAGATTGGCATTAGAGATATATGTTTTAGAATCCTAAAGTACGATTATTATTAGAGTTTTAGAGTTGTTTAAGAGTCTGCATAACAAGCAGATTTAGAGTTATTAATAAAATCATTGAAAGTTAAAGTTATATTCTTCTTAGCTTTGTTAAGTAAATTCGCAGACTTAATAGAGATTACTCGGTGTTTCATTGTTAACAACTTAGGATTTATCCGAAGTTATTAAACCTTAACAAGCTATATAAGTTAGTTTGGTTAGAGTACATCGATCCAAAAGTGGTATCGAGCTTGTGTGGAAACTCGACTAAGAAAACAACAAAACCTAGTTAACAACAAAAACCTAAAGATGTCGATGAAGTTGTTCCACCACCATCCATCACCTCACTCGGGATACCTATCATTAAGAAGGGAGAGTACGACCTATGGAGCATGAAGATGAGGCAAAGACATTGCAATTCTGCACCATGCAATCGTGGAATGTAATTGTCAATGGTAATGAAGTCGTTCGAGAACCTATTGATGTTCCTGGGCAACCCAAAGCACCTAATGTAGTCTTACCAGTAGCAACAATAAGGAATCAAGTGAAGGCTCTCAACATACTCTTGTCTGCCATTCCATATGGTCATCTACTCAAATTCCATGATGCTAAAGATGCAAATCAACTCTGGGCTGCTCTCAAGACAAGGTTTGGAGGCAATGATGCTTCCAAGAAGATGCACAAAAATCTGTTGAAACAGCAATTTGAAACATTCGCTGTTGTAGAAAGAGAAGGCCTTGATCTGCCTATGATGATTCCAAAATCTTCTCACATCTTTGGAGCTATACAAAGCAGAGGTTTCGATTGAAGATGCTAATCTAAAGTTCTTAAGGAGTTTTCCATCGACATGGCATGTGATTGCTACTATGATTAGAGGACAACCGGTGCGGATGTTATGGACTTTGATGATCTTCACAATCATCCGAAGGTGTATGAGCATGAGATGAATGGCCAAACAAGCTCAAAGTCTCACAAGATAGCCTTTTGTCATCTTAAAAGAGAGGTCTTCCACTAAAAGCACCGCTTCTCCTACTCAAAGTCCTGTTGCTCAAAGTACTGTTGCCTATTCTACCCCCACCTTTGCTCAGCAACCTACACCAACCAATACCATCCACTCAGATGAAGTCGTATGCTCTTTCTTTGTACAACAAGCTACTTTATCTGTCACCTATGAAGAAGATCTCTCACGGATTGAAGAGGATGCTCTTGAAGAAATTGATATCAGGTGGCAAGTTGCTATGATCACTGCAAGGATCAGGAAGTTTATGACGAAGACAGGAGGAGGCATTTACTTCAAGCCAAAACAAGGAATCACTTTTGACAAGTCCAAGATTGAATGCTTCAATTGTCAAAAGATCGGACATTTGCAAGGGAATGCGGGTTTGCTAAATATCAAGCAAATAGCATGTCCGAGGTTGACCGAGTCCGAGTTTGATGATGAACCAAGAACCCACTTGTATGGTAGCCGTGGAGGAATCGATGGAAGAGTTTGATTGGAGCACGACTTTTGATGAGGAACCCGGACATGCTGCTATGGAGTCTAAAGATGGTTGTGGAAGCTTTGATGGAGCATGGAGTGAAGATGATCTTGTTCTACTTGCTATGGTAGCCACTTCACCAAGCTCACCCCTATCTCTGAGGTATGTTCTAAGTGTCATGACTTTTATCAAAAAGTACTTAATAGTTATGTGATTGAAAGAGATAACTGTGTAAGGGCTAGGTCTGAGGTAGCTGGTTATCAAATTACTTTAGAGTCTATGGAAGCCAAAATTATAACACATGAAAATAATGAAATGGCTTGGGCAGAAAAGTATGAACAATAGTGTCACACCCTCGCCGGAGGCGGAAACACGAGGTGTAACGGAAGGGAACGTAAGCACAAGATAATAGAACATACCAACGTTAATATTTAAAAGAAAAAGTACACCATTACAATACTAGTTTAGCCGACATCGTGAATATATTACAAAGTTTAGATTCCAAAATATATGTTTTATACATAATGATTTAGATTGACAAGTGAAAACTTCATTATGCAAGACTTGGTAGAAAGAGCTTACTAACGATCACCAAATGCATGAGAGAAAACGGGTCAACTATGAAAATAGTTGGTGAGTAAACACGCTTAGTAAAAATAAGAAAACTCATAAGAAATATTCAAAGCTTTCGGTCAACGAAAAAATAGTCCATAAAGCAAAGGCATTGTAAATCCACTCGGCCCAAGTTCCGCCCATACAAAACTTGCAACCTGTGTGTTCACAACCCACTGCCAAAAGTAGTATGTCTAATAGTCAAGTATAAGCGGTCATAATAGTTCACAATATAGTACCACGAATATAATAATTCAAGGATGCTCCGAACATGGGAGACTTTGCACTGCTCCAACAAGGGAGACTCCTTTGTCACTCGACCACCTAGGCGAGAATTATTGAGAACGCTCCACCAATAAGGCGAGACTTTGCACACTCCACCGATAAGGCGAGATTTATTGAGAACGCTCCACCAATAAGGCGAGACTTTATAGTGATGCTCCGAACATGGGAGACTTTGCCTTCGCTCCAACAAGGGAGACTCCTTTGTCACTCGACCACCTAGGCGAGAATTATTGAGAACGCTCCACCAATAAGGCGAGACTTTATAGTGATGCTCGAACAAGGGAGACTTTATAATGATGCTCGAACATGGGAGACTTTGGGACAAGGTCATAACACGACTGTTCAATAAGTTCAAGTAAGGCATTATTTCATAATTAAGTTCAAGGATTTGATTCAAGTTCATAAGTTCTAGTCAAAAGAGTTCACAAAAGTAAGATTCAATTTAATTCAAATATGATTCATGCATTCACCCCAAAATATAGTAAAACAAGAAAAAGGGATGTGATTACTCACCCGTAAACCGGAATGATGACAAGAGTGAGTACACCGAGGTGTAATGTGATGTGTTAACCGGACCTATTACGAATGATATGATATGCAATGAGTTGCAATGTAATGTTATGCATGCATTTCGTATGTTATTTATACCATTAGCGAGTTTTGAAAATGTTACTTATCGTCGAAAAATACACTTTTGACGTCTTGACCCTTCAAAAATGACTTTACAAGTATTTACGTCAAAATGTCATCCTACAATGGTTTTATAATGATTTATGGTGAAATTATCACTTTTCGTCGCAAAACAATGTCGTTGGAAATTTCATGAAATTAACAAAAATGGCTTTGGAGAACTAGTCGTAAAATGGGGTACGTCGATTGTTAGAGAACGAACTTGACGGTTTTGGAAAGTTTGTATCGAAATCTAGAAGTTTCAGTTCAGAAGTTTTCGTCAAAAAGGTCTCGAACATAAAGATAATAAGGGTTAGAGATGGTGATTTTGTCAAATTGTAGTTCAAAAAGTGAGTTTCGGCCAAGTTTAGACAACCATAAATAATTTATTACAATTCCGCTTTACAAACAGTTTGTCGTTTTAGAAAATATGCTCGGTGATCTTAATTTTATTAGAAGACATTTCGTTACAAAAAGTTCCACATCATGGTTAAAAACAGCCTCAAACATGGTCGTTTCAGCTACCGTAACACTTGTATCGTAAATTAATATAGTTTTTCAGAAAATAATAGTTACGGCAATTTTATGAAAACGTGCATATCTTTGTCGTTTCAAATCCGTTTTCTACGTATAATACGTCCTTAGCTTCGTATCGAAGTATACTAATATATTTTTGATAATTCGAAATAATTTGTGAAGCTTAAGGCTCGTTTTTGACTCGTACAAGATAAAAATGGTATGCTGAAATTTCAGAAAATTATATATTTTCGTCAAACTTGAAAAATTCATAACTTCTTCGTTATAACTCCGTTTTAATCCGTTCAAGCGCCACGGATTCGTTTTAAAGTATATTTTCTAAATATCAAGGCCAAAATTTCGTACCTACTGTCGGTTTTTCCAGAAAATCAAAACAAGGACATACCACTTTTTATAGTTATCGAAAATAGTTTTTCTCGGACAAAACCTATTCCAATCCCTTCAAATCAACTCCAAAGCTAATCTAATCCTACCATACACCTTATTAGGGTGTCATGGGTTCCTAGACATCATCAAGACCAAAGTATACCAAGGGGATAATTATAGGATGACCATATATATATAACTCTAAAAATCATGAAAATGGTATAAATCAACATAAGTCTTGCATGTTTTTGCTCAAAATGATAAGATGAGTATGAAATGAATATAGAAACATGAAAATGAAAGAACATGCTTACAAGTACTATGATGAGGTGCAAGGAACAAGGTTAAACCTAAATACTCTAGATTTTTATTTCAAAATCTTAACAAGAGTATTATCTAGATTGTTATACTTGTGCTTGAGAGAAAAAAATGATGATCCTTGAAGACCCTCTATGTGGCGGTTTGATGAAGAAGAAACAAAGGGAGAAAAGTTTACTTGACTACTTGATGAATTATTGATGAAATGAAGTGAAATGGAGATGAAGTGTGGTTTTATACAATCAAAGAAGAAAAGTGACCAACAATAATGCATACTCTCCCCTAGAACCGGTTTTGGGGAGGTATGTCCACAAAATATATATTTTTTTTTAAAACTTGTGTAAGTAAATAATATAAATGTAGGAAAATGTAACTTGTACATAGATGTGAAGTTAAAGTCATATGGATTAAAATAAGTTTTAGGGAATCAAATTAAAGTATATTGTAGTTATAAAATTGTAAAAATACATTTCTTGTGAAATTTGAGTGATATAAAATTGTCGTGTAGTTTTTAAGAAAAACGTCGTAATAATATAAATTTAACGATTTATATACAAAATAAATTTAAAACACTAGGTAAAGTCAAAATATAGTTTTATAAACTAAATGTAAGTTTAAAAATATGTCGGGATCATTTTTGAAAGTAACGGATTAAATGCTCAAAATAATAACTCACGCGATAACGTTTATTTAATATAAAATTTACGCGATTAATGTGAAATGAATTGTCATGAATGAACTAATATGATGAATATTGAGTTTAAGAAATGACCGGAATTTGCGAATTGTGACAAATAGGATTATCAGTTAAAATTAAGTGAATGGAAGTTAAATTGTAAGATTTCGGAAATTGAGAAACTGACTAAGGAGAGAGATGAATTGTTAGCAAAGTATGTTGCTTGGAAAGAATCTGGTCTGTCTCATGTCACTTATGTCGAAAAACAGAGAAGGGCTTATAATAGGACTGGTCTAGGTTTTGGTATGGATTTCAGTAGTGTAGAAGAAAACCCACCTAGTGATAAGGATGACCTTGATTTTGAGGATATAACCACTAGTGATGATGAACTTATTAACTATGTTGACACATCTAGTAATGAGGAATCATTTAGTGAACCACCTCCTGAATATAAGAAAGACAAGGGTTATCATGCTGTCCCACGTCCCACTGGTAGTCATCAACCCATTAGACCTAATGTTTCTCGTTTTGGTGTAGACAACCTAGAGTTTAGAAAGAAGCTTATTGGTCAATCTAGGTCTGACAACCCAAAAGAAGCAGTTGAGACACCTAAGGTAGATGATGCTAAAATCCAAGCAGTACTTTTACCTCAAAGTACTGCTACACCTCAAATCTTGCTACACCTTCAAGTAGACTTTAAGAAAACCTTTTCACAATAATGCTAAACCATTTTGGGATAATTTTGGTCAAAACAGCTTTTAATCACTCACCTAGAAGTCGGGATAGGTTTGGTAATAAACATAGAAGAAGAAATTTTGGGATTTACGATCAAAACTATGTTTCGTTTGTTTTAGTCCCGATCATTTGATTAAGGACGTGACTTACATTGAGTACCTAAGTAAGTTCCCAAAGAATGTAATCACAACCAAAACCAAGGAGACTAGACCAACTTGGAATCATTCACATAGGGTTAACCATAGAAACTTCTCACCGGACTATAGGCACCTCACCAAAGAAGACCTTTTTCAAAACCACCAAGACCTTCAAACACTTTCCAAGGTCTTGTTAAGCAAAATACGACTTTCTCAAAGTAATCGCTCGGTTCACCAAACACCTCTTGGAATAGGAACCCTAGGAGATTTAATTACTATCAATCTAGAAGGCGTTAGAACTCCAAGAAAGTAGCTAGATCAAGGGACACTACACCAGGAGTTAAAACTAAATGGGTTAAGAAGGAAAGTACTGATGATGAACAAACAATACTTTCAACAAGTCTTGGTGAAACAGAGGTTTTGATAAAGATGATTTTGTGGTAAAAGAAAAGGAGGTTTTGTTGAAAAAGAAAGTTTTGTCAGTAAATCCACCACAAGTTTTAACACAAAAGATAATGCTTGCACTGTCTACAAAATCGTGAAGATTACATACTCAAGAAATTTGAGTATGTTACTCCTAAGGGAACACAAGTCAAGAATGGCTTGGGTTCCTAAAAGACACTAACTTTTTATCTTTGTGCGGGGCAACCCGGAAGAGGAGCTTAAAGATCATCTAATTGTGGATAGTGGTTGCTCGGAAGCATGACAGAGACAAGGAGATTCAGCCGATTTTAGATCTATTTGTGGAGGAAGAGTTGCATTTAGGAATGATCCTAATGGGGGAAGAATCACTCGAAAAGGAACCATCAAAGCAGGGCGTATAGATTTTGAGAATTTTAGATAGGTGAAGGAGCTCAAGTTCAACCTTTTGTCAGTATCTCAAATCTGTGATAAAAGGCACCCTGTGTTATTCACTGACACAAAATGTCTCATCCTTTCCCACAATTCAAGCTCGTTGATGATACCTTGGTAGTTCTTAGAGTACCAAGAACCAATGATGTGTATCTGGATATGAAGAGTCTTCACTCTTCTGGAAGAGCCACATGTTTAGTGGCAAAAGCAACATCTGAAGAAGCACATCAGTGGCATAAAAGATTGGGCCATGTAAATTTCAAGAATATCAACAAACTGGTCAAAGGGAATTTAGTTAGAGGTTTACCTTCAAAGACTTACAAGAATGATCACTCATGTTTGGCGTGCAAGAAGGGTAAACAACACAAAGCTTCATGCAAGAAGCTTGAGGAAAGGACAGTTAGAGAACCTTTGGAGCTGTTACATATGGATTTGTTTGGACCTGTTTCATTACATATCTAACTTCTAAAGAATACTTTTCTATCTCCGAGAAGGTTGAAGATTGTCTTCATGTTGAATTTTTAGAAGATAAAGAAAATCAGAAGGGTAAAGGTCCTGATTGGATGTTTGATCTTGAAGTTTTGACTCCTTCTATGAAGTATGTATCTGTTAGAGAAGAAAATCAACCTGTACACAATGGAGAAGAGTTACAGTATGTTGTTCATGGAGTCCATATTAGACATGATGCTTTTTATGATGAAGAACCTAAACCTGTTGAACCAAAGAAAAGTACTGATGCACCAAAATCCTCATTGTCTGCCGAGGATCAATCTATTCAAGATGAACTTAATCGGATGCTTTTTCAAGATGTTATAGCACATTCTTATGATGATGAACAAAGAAGAGCTTATGAGGAAGCAAAGAAAAGAACAAGACTACGAGTTCACTCACGATGCTTTGGTTGTGATGATTTTCGACCAAAGTCTCACGCACCGATTGATAGCACTTTGGATGATTTGGATGATCCTACCATGCCTGGTTTAGAAGATACTGATGATGAATTTGAAGATGAAGGTATTTTCTCAGATTCCAATAAAGATGCTGATTATACTAATTTGGGTGATAATTATGAAGTTCCACAGACTCCTATTTTAAGAATTCATAAGAATCATCCTACTGATCAAATCATTGGTCCTTCTACTTCTGGAGTAATGACAAGAAACAAAGCTAAGGGCTTTTCTACACCACATAATTCTTTGCTTAGCTTTGTTTATAAACAAAATAGGTTAAATCATAAGGACCATCAAACATGCCTGTTCACTTGCTTTATCTCTCAAGAAGAACCTAAAAACATAGCTCAGGCATTAACTAAAGAGAGTTGGGTTGAAGCTATGCAAGAAGAACTTCTTCAATTCAAGCTTCAAGAAGTTTGGGTACTGTGTGATCTACCTGATGGAAACAAGGTCATTGGTACAAGATGGGTGTTCAGAGTCAAGAGACATGAAAGAGGGAATGTCATCAAGAATAAGGCAAGGTTAGTTGCACAAGGTTGAGACAAGAAGAAGGAGTAGATTATGATGAAGTATTTGCTCCTCAGCAAGGATTGAAGCAATTGAATCTTCCTTGCCTTTGCATCATACATGGGATTTCGTGTTTATCAAATGAATGTCAAGAGTGCCTTTTTATATGGCAAGATTACGGAGGAGGTGTATGTCAAAGCGACCTCACGGTTTTGAAGATCCTACACATCCAAACAAAGTCTACAAAGTTGTTAAGGCTCTTTATGGCTTACATCAACACCTAGAGCTTGGTATGAAAGGCTCTACCTTCTTATTGCAACATGGTTACGGGAGGGAGCCATTGGCAAGACTTTGTTTATCAAGAGAGACAAGAAGGATATCATGTTGGTTCAAGTGTATGTTGATGATATCATATTTGGAGCTACCAAGCAGTCCATGGTTAAGTAGTTTGAGAAGCGATGCGAATGAGTTTCAAATGAGTTTAATGGGTGAGTTAACTTTCTTTTGGGACTTCAAGTTAAGCGGTCAAAGGAGGGAATTTTTATCGGTCAAGACAAGTATGTATCGACATACTTAAGTTCAATTTTGATGCTATGAAGCCGGTAACTACACCTATCAAGTTTATTAACTCATTGGGAAAAGATGAAGATGGACAACTTTGTTGAAGTCAAGTTATCAGATCAATGATTGGTTGTCTTATGTATCTCAACGCATCTAGGCACGATATCATGTTTCTTTGTTTGTTTATGTGCGGTTTATCAAGTCTCACCTAAGGTCTCTCATCCGAATGCGATGAAGAGAATTTTCGATTATTTGAAACAACAACCTAAGTTAGGGTTGTGGTATCCAAAGGATTCACCTTTTCACTTGGAAGCTTTTCGAGATAGTGATTATGCGGTGACAACTATGATGGAAGATCAACCACTGGAGGATGCCAATATCTTGGAAGAAGATTAGTCTCATGGAAGTGTAAGAAGCAAACAATTGCGGCAACATCCTCTCTTGAAGAGAATATGTGGGCCGCAAGTGTTTTGGACAAGTTTTGTGGATGCGAGAATCAACTATTGGATTATGGGTTCAATTTCAAGAATACTCCTATCAATATTGATAATGAGAGTACTATTTGCATTGTGAAGAATCCGGTTTATCATTCCAAGACTAAGCACATTCGAGTAGGCACCACTTCATACGAGATTGTTATGAGCATAGGCTCATTAATGTTGTCAAGGTGCATCGATGATAATGTAGCTGACTTACTCACCCAAAGGCTTTGATGTTTCAAGATTCAATCATTTGGTGGTAAGAATTGGCATGATTAATTACTGAGCTACATTTTAGGGGAGGACTATTTAGTTTAAGTATAGTCCTATGCATTGCTTGAGGGGAGGAAATTCATGTTTATTTGAAGTGTTTGCTATTATAAAGAGGAGAATGGGAAAGTACTGCTTTTTGGTTATATAAAAGTACTGCTTGGAAAGTACTGCTTTTGAAAGTACTGCACACGTGTCGTATCAAAGTACTGTTCCAACGGTAATATTGAGGGGTAAACTTCACTAACGATAACTTTGTTATTAAGGGCTGTGATTTTTTAAATCTCACCTATAAATAACTACTCCAATTTCCTCTCAACTTTATACCTTATAATCTTTTCCATATTTCTCTCTCTTTCACCTATATTTTTCACTCAACAGCGTTTTTAGTTAACAAATCATCAATGGCAAATCGAAATACAGTTTCCAAACACAATATGGTGGCGAATTTAGACAAAACTGAAGCTAATGTCATCTTCCATGACATCATTGATTTTCTCACTAGATCGCCGATTAGTTATGCACTTTTAGTGGAACTAGATATCATTGAGCCATGGATTCAACAATTTTGGGCAACTGCTAGGGTTCATATGGAGAATGATGCTTCGTATATTCAAGCTAAAGTTGCTGGGAAGATTGTGACGGTTACTGAAGTCTCAATTCGTGAAGATTTATTGTTTGATGATGAAGAAGGGGCTGTTCATTTTTATAAGCAATTGATTTAGGATACATTCAGCAACATTGGATATGAAGGGTCCTTAACTGAACAAACTTTCAAGAAACCCTTATTCAGTCCACACTGGAAGTATTTAGTTCATGTATTGCTTCATTGTATTAGTGCTAAAAGTACATCATGGGAGCAATTTGGTTCTAACATATCATCTGCTATAGTGGGCTTAGCTACAAATCGAGTTTTCAATTTTTCAAGGCTAATTCTAGATGGAATGTTATCTCATATTTCAAATGGATCAAGATGGTTGATGTATCCAAGGTTTATTCAAGTGTTCTTAAATAAGCAACTTGCGATGTCCCAAAGCCTACAAGTCTTCACTGTTGTGGTGCAACCACCAAGATTTTCACTTTCATGGCCGGAAGAGTGATTCATTCTTTGGAAGGAACACTCCATTGACTACTTCAATGATGGAGGTTGTTCAAGCTATTAGAGATCGGTGAAGCTAGTGATGAAAGAGAAGGTCTGCTACTCAAGGTCGCTCAAGGTCTGCTTCAAGAGGCGCATCACAAGGTCCGCTTCACAAAATCGATATTAATGAAGGTCTGCGGTTTCTCCCACCTCATCCCACCATACTACTTCTCCTATTGCGACACCGAACAAGTTCTCTCATCATCTTGGAGGAGATAATGCTACTATACCCCCGAAGATTAGTGTTAGATAATTATATTCTGACAAGGGCGATAGTCAGATTGCATAAATCTTTTGATAAACAGGCCACTCAGATTATGAAGTTGAAGCTTAAGTTTAGAAGATTAAAGAACTTTGTATGGCCATTGGTTACACATCACCGGTTATGGGTCAAAACTGAAAAGAAGAAGCAAAGGAAATTAAAAAAGACCACCAAAGGCACAAAGGTTCAACAGCATTCTTCTGTCCAATTGGGGAGGAATTTAGAAGAAGAGAATTTGAAAGAAGATGTTGAATTTCATGAAGAAAAGGAGAATGAACCTCAAAGTACTGAAGCACATGTAAATCTTCAAAATCTTGAGCACGAAGGCGGTGTTAAAAGTACTGATGATCAAGGTACTGCTGATCAAAGTACGGGCTTTCAAGAAACATCTCGACAAGAATTAATTACACCAAGGTTGTTAGATTTTGATGAAAAAGCTGGTCCTTCAACTGTCATACCAGAAAAAGAAGCTGATACTCTCAAACCAATACACACTGCAAGTGATGATGAAACCATTGCTGAAATATTGCATGATTTATCAAAACCAAGAAGTGTTAGCATTCCTGGTGTTACTGAAGAACAACAACAAGTTTCTCAACCTGTGATAGATCCTAAAGATAAAGGGAAAGGTAAGATGGTAGAAACAAAGAAGAAGAAGCTCACTTTAGCCCAAATAAGGGCTGCTCAAGTTGCTATGAATGAGGAAGCAGCTAGAAAGTTACAAGCTGAATTGAATGCTGAAGTTGCTAATGAAGAGGCTATGAATGAAGAAGCAGCTAAGAAATTGCAAGAAGAATTGAATCTTTCAAGTCATTGTACCATTATAGTCACCTATTCCTATTTACGCTCTACCAAGAAGACCAAATCGTGCTAAGGAAAGAAATGCTATGATGGCATATTTAAAAAGCAAGGATATATTGGATTGAATAAGTTGAATTATGTTGAGATGAAAGGTTTGTATGAAGTCATTAGAGAAGCTTATCGAAACAAGTTGATAGTATCAAAGACTATAAAGAGGTTGATACTCAAAAAGAATATGATAGAAAAGGAAGCTTAAAAAGAAAAAGAATAATTGAAGTTGAAGATGTTCAGCCATCAAAGAAAGTTGAGTTAAGATCAGATACTAATGATGAACTGAGGAATTACTTAAGAATTGTAGAATTTGAGTATTCTAAAGCTGATGCAGAAAAGAAGAAAGAAAAGAACAAGAAAAGGTCTCCAATAACTACTTTTGAAGTTGTAGAATCAAATGATGAAATTACTTGATGTTTCACAAAGAAGATGAAAGTTTCAGAGTGTTTAATATACTATGGGATCTATTGCACATAATAGATAGAGAGGATTTGTTTCATCTATATCATTTGGTGCAAGAATACTTTGAACACATTCCATCAGAAGGCGTTGGTTTAATCTTGCTTGGAGATCTCACAACTGTTTGGGAAACTGAAGAAACAAGTACTGAAGAGATTTGGAAAAATCAAGAAGATTGGGAGATTATCAGCTGGAGATTCTTTGAAGAATCTAGAGTACATGTTCTAGAGTTAGAAGATGGGACTATGATACACATGCTAGCAGATAGAAGATATCCGCTTACATCAGATGTCATGACGAGAATGCTAGAGCATGGAATGGAAGTTGAAGAAGATAATGAAACTGCACTTCTGGTCATCCAATTGTTTATCAGATGGACGACTATGGCTGATGATGATGCATGAATAATCGGTATGAATCTTTATTGTATAAAATTATTTTGAAATATCGATACTTTATTCAAAGTATCGATGATCAAACAAGACTTTCATCAAAATCGCTTGCGATAAACCGATTAATGATTTTGAAAAGAAAACTTTTGTTAAAGTGATAAATATTTTGAAACAAAGGTTAAAAGAAATAAATGGTTTATGAGATGGTAACAACAATAGGTTATCAATCCACCATGGTTCCAAAGGATTGGCTAATCCATGAGCAAACGGCTCTGGTAAAGATATCTCAAATCCGTTTTATAGTTGACAACTTGCTAATAAGTTGGATGGTAATCAACTCACCATATCAGTAAAGGTGAAGAGTTGGCTAGCCCACAAGAAAATGGCTTGTGGTAAAGGTTGTGGAAAAACCATTATATGGTAATTAGTTTACCATGATTGAAAGAACTAACTAGTCCAAAAGGTACGACTTTTGGTAAAGACAAATCAAATCATTGATAGTCGATGACTTGCTAAAAATCATATGGTTATCAATGTACCATGATCTTACACATCAAAACATTTGGCTACCCGAGTTAATGGCTTTGGTAAAGAGACATCAAATCCATTAAATTTTCAATGATTCACCTCTCAGTGAGTTTACACACCGAAGTGATGAGAATAGATGAAACTTAAAGCGAATTAATGTACAAACTGTCTTATGTTGTTAAAAAGATGGAGCTTGCTGAATGTTGCTGAAAAGAGATTACTGATCAAATATGATGTAAAGAATAATTTCTAAAGAATACTTTTATAATGATGATATAAGCACAGAGAATACAAAGATACAATCCAAAGACAAAGACACAATCTTTCCTTGAAGATAGAGATGTTAAAGATAAATTTACAAAGGAACTTGAAGTCAAGCAAGTAGAATTTAAGTTAGGGGAGGATTGTTGGGATATGAAAGTGCTGAAGAATGACAAAGTAAGCATGGAAAAGTCAAAGCATCGCTAAGAGAGAAAGTCAAAATCTTTGTGTCAAGTCAAAGTATTGCAAAGCTAAAGAACTGATATATTCGTTTATGGAAAGCTTTGTTATTCTAGAATATTCTTTATTTAGATTACTTGTCGTACAAGGATACAAATTGTAAACCGACTAGGGTTATCCTTAAGCCTATAAAAGGACCCTTAGATTGGCATTAGAGATATATGTTTTAGAATCCTAAAGTACGATTATTATTAGAGTTTTAGAGTTGTTTAAGAGTCTGCATAACAAGCAGATTTAGAGTTATTAATAAAATCATTGAAAGTTAAAGTTATATTCTTCTTAGCTTTGTTAAGTAAATTCCGCGTATTTAATAGAGATTACTTAGTGTTTCATTGTTAACAACTTAGGATTTATCCGAAGTTATTAAACCCTTAACAAGCTATATAAGTTAGTTTGGTTAGAGTACATCGATCCAACAAGTGGTATCGAGCTTGTGTGGAAACTCGACTAAGAAGAAACCTTAAAACCTAGTTAACAACAAAACCTAAAGATGTCGATCAAGTCGTTCCACCACCATCCATATCCTCACCGGGATACCTATCATTAAGAAGGAGAATACGACCTATGGAGCATGAAGATGAGGCAAGACATTGCAATTACGCACCATGCACCGTGGAATGTAATTGTCAATGGTAATGAAGTCGTTCGAGAACCTATTGATGTTTCCGGACAACCCAAAGCACCTAAAGCGGTCTTACCAAGGCAACAATAAGGAATCAAGTGAAGGCTCTCAACATACTCTTGTCTCGCCATTCCATATGGTCATCTACTCAAATTCCATGATGCTAAAGATGCAAATCAACTCGGGTTGCTCTCAAGACAAGGTTTGAGGCAATGATGCTTCCAAGAAGATGCACAAAATTGTTGAAGCAAAGAATTTGAAACATTCATTGTTAGAAAGAGAAGGCCTTGATGTCGCCTATGATGATTCCAAAATCTTCTCAAGATGTCGGAGCTATACAAAGCGTAGGTTTCAGTTGAAGATGCTAATCTAAAGTTCTTAAGCGAGTTTTCCATCGACATGGCATGTGATTGCTACTATGATCGAGGACAACCCGTCTCGGATGTTATAGACTTTGATGATCTTTACAATCATCCAAGGTGTATGAGCATGAGATGAATGGCCAAACAAGCTCAAAGTCTCACAAGATAGCCTTTTTGTCATCTCGAAAAGAGAGGCGATACTTCCACTAAAAGTACCGCTTCTCCCACTCAAAGCATTGTTGCTCAAAGCATCGTTGCCTATTCTACCCCACCTTTGCTCAAGAACCCACACCAACCAATACCATCCACTCGGATGAAGTCGTATGCTCTTTCTTTGCACAGCAAGCTACTTTATCTGTCACCTATGAAGAAGATCTCTCACGGATTGAAGAGGATGCTCTTGAAGAAATTGATATCAGGTGGCAAGTTGCTATGATGACTGCAAGGATCAGGAAGTTTATGAAGAAGACAGGAGGAGGCATTTACTTCAAGCCAAAACAAGGAATCACTTTTGACAAGTCCAAGATTGAATGCTTCAATTGTCAAAAGACTGAACATTTTGCAAGGGAATGCAGGTTTGCTAAATATCAAGCAAATAGCATGTCTGAGAAACAAAAGCTTTGGTTGCTCAAGAGAATCTATCGAGGTTGACCGAGTGCCGAGTTTGATGATGAACCAAGAACCTCACCGTATGGTAGTGTGGAGGAATCGGTGGAAGAGTTTGACCGAGCACGACTTTTGATGAGGAACCTGGACATGCTGCTATGGAGTCTAAAGATGGTTGTGGAAGCTTTGACTGGAGCATGGAGTGTGAAGATGATCTTGTTCTACTTGCTATGGTAGCCACTTCACCAAGCTCACCCCTATCTCTGAGGTATGTTCTAAGTGTCATGACTTTTACCAAAAAGTACTTAATAGTTATGTGATTGAAAGAGATAACTGTGTAAGGGCTAGGTCTGAGGTAGCTGGTTATCAAATTACTTTAGAGTCTATGGAAGCCAAAATTATAACACATGAAAATAATGAAATGGCTTGGGCAAAAAAGTATGAACAATAGGATTATCAGTTAAAATTAAGTGAATGGAAGTTAAATTGTAAGATTTCAAATTGAGAAACCGACTAAGGAGAGAGATGAATTGTTAGCAAAGTATCTTTGCTTGGAAAGAATCAGTGCATCTCATGTCACTTATGTCGAAAAAATGCAGAAGGGCTTATAATAGGATTGGTCTAGGTTTTGGTATGGATTTGATGGTGTAGAAGAAAACCCACCTAGTGATAAGGATGACCTTGATTTTGAGGATATAACCACTAGTGATGATGAACTTATTAACTATGTTGACACATCTAGTAATGAGGAATCATTTAGTGAACCACCTCTGAATATAAGAAAGACAAGGGTTATCATGTCGTCCCACATCCCATCGGGTAGTCATCAACCCATTAGACACGATATTTCTCATTTTGGTGTAGACAACCTAGAGTTTAGAAAGAAGCTTATTGGTCAATCTAGGTCCGACAACCCAAAAGAAGCGATTGAGACACCTAAGGTAGATGATGCTAATATCCAAGCAAGACTTTTACCTCAAAGTATTTGCTACACCTCAAAATCTTGCTACACCTTCAGGTGCCTTTAAGAAAACCTTTTCACAATAATGCTAAACCTTTTGGGATAATTTTGGTCAAAGCAGTTTAATCACTCACCTAGAAGTCGGGATAGGTTTGGTAATAAACATAGAAGAAGAAATTTTGGGATTACGGATCAAAAACTATGTTTCGTTTGTTTTAGTCCCGATCATTTGATTAAGGATCGTGACTTACATTCAGTACCTAAGTAAGTTCCCAAAGAATGTAACTCACAACCAAAACCAAGGAGCCTAGACCACTTGGAATCATTCACATAGGGTTAACCATAGAAACTTCTCACCGGACTATAGGCACCCTCACCAAAGAAGACCTTTTCAAAACCACCAAGACCTTCAAACACTTTCCAAGGCATTGTATAAAATACAAGACTTTCTCAAAGTCATCGCTGGCCACCAAACACCTCTTGGAATAGGAACCCTAGGAGATCTAATTACTATAAATCTAGAAGGCGTTACAACTCTAAGAAAGTAGCTAGATCAAGGACACTACACCGAAGTTAAAACTAAATGGGTTAAGAAGGAAAAAATCGATGATGAACAAACAAGACTTTCAACAAGTAATCGTGAAACAGAGATTTTGATAAAGATGATTTTGTGGTAAAAGAAAAGGAGGTTTTGTTGAAAAGAAATTTTTTTGTCAAATCCAAAGACAAGTTTTAACACAAAAGATAATGCTTGCATTGTCTACAAAATCATGAAGATTACATACTCAAGAAATTTGAGTATGTTACTCCCTAAGGGGAACACAAGTCAAGAATGGCTTGGGTTCCTAAAAGATACTAACTTTTTATCTTTGTGCAGGAAACCCGGAAGAGGAGCTTAAAGATCATCTAATTGTGGATAGTGGTTGCTCCGAAGCATGACAGAGACAAGGAGATTTCACGATTTTAGATCTATTTGTGGAGGAAGAGTTGCATTTGGGAATGATCCTAATGGAGGAAGAATCACTCGAAAAGGAACCATCAAAGCAGGGCGTATAGATTTTGAGAATTTTAGATATGTGAAGGAGCTCAAGTTCAACCTTTTGTCAGTATCTCAAATCATGTGATAAAAGGCACCTCGTGTTATTCAACGACATAAAATGTCTCATCCTTTCCCTCGAATTCAAGCTGTTGATGATACCTTGGTAGTTCTTAGAGTACCAAGAACCAATGATGTGTACAGATCGGATATGAAGAGTCTTCACTCTCTTGGAAGAGCCACATGTTTAGTGGCAAAAGCAACATCTCAAGAAGCACATCGCTGGCATAAAAGATTGGGCCATGTAAATTTCAAGAATATCAACAAATTGGTCAAAGGAATTTAGTTAGAGGTTTACCTTCAAAGACTTACAAGAATGATCACTCATGTTTGGCGTGCAAGAAGGGTAACAACACAAAGCTTCATGCAAGAAGCTTGAGGAAAGGACGGATTAGAGAACCTTTGAGTCATACATATGGATTTGTTTGGACTGTTTCATTACATATCTAACTTCTAAAGAATACTTTTCTATCTCCGAGAAGGTTGAAGATTGTCTTCATGTTGAATTTTTAGAAGATAAAGAAAATCAGAAGGGTAAAGGTCCTGATTGGATGTTTGATCTTGAAGTTTTGACTCCTTCTATGAACTATGTATCTGTTAGAGAAGAAAATCAACCTGTACATAATTTAGAAGAGTTACAGTATGTTGTTCATGGAGTCCATATTAGACCCGATGTTGTTTATGATGAAGAACCTAAACTGTTGAACCAAAGAAAAGTAATTGATGCACCAAAATCCTCATTGTCTCACGAGGATCAATCTATTCAAGATGAACTTAATCGATGCTTTTCAAGATGTTATAGCACATTCTTATGATGATGAACAAAGAAGAGCTTATGAGGAAGCAAAGAAAAGAACAAGACTACAGAGTTCACTCACAAAGATTTGGTTGACAAGATTCGATCAAAGCATCTTCTTGCTGACAAAGACTTTGGATGATTTGGATGATCCTACCATGCCCGGTTTAGAAGATACCGATGATGAATTTGAAGATGAAGGTATTTTCTCGATTCTAAAAGATGCCGATTATACTAATTTGGGTGATAATTATGAAGTTCCATGGACTCCTATTTTAAGAATTCATAAGAATCATCCTACTGATCAAATCATTGGTCCTTCTACTTCTGGAGTAATGACAAGAAACAAAACTAAGGGCTTTTCTACACCACATAATGCTTTGCTTAGCTTTGTTTATAAACAAAATAGGTTAAATCATAAGGACCATCAAACATGCCTGTTCACTTGCTTTATCTCTCAAGAAGAACCTAAAAACATAGCTCAGGCATTAACTAAAGAGAGTTGGGTTGAAGCTATGCAAGAAGAACTTCTTCAATTCAAGCTTCAAGAAGTTTGGGTACTGTGTGATCTACCTGATGGAAACAAGGTCATTGGTACAAGATGGGTGTTCGAGTCAGAGAGATGAAAGAGGAATGTCATCAAGAATAAGGCAAGGTTAGTTGCACAAGGTTACGTAAAAGAAGAAGGAGTAGATTATGATGAAGTATTTGCTCTGTAGCAAGGATTGAAGCAACCGAATCTTCCTTGCCTTTGCATCATATATGGGATTTCAGGTTTATCAAATGAATGTCAAGAGTGCCTTTTTATATGGCAAGATTACAGAGGAGGTGTATGTCAAACAGCCTCCTGGTTTTGAAGATCCTACACATCCAAACAAAGTCTACAAAGTTGTTAAGGCTCTTTATGGCTTACATCAAGCACCTAGAGCTTGGTATGAAAGGCTCTCTACCTTCTTATTGCAACATGGTTACAGGAGGGGAGCCATTGACAAGACTTTGTTTATCAAGAGAGACAAGAAGGATATCATGTTGGTTCAAGTGTATGTTGATGATATCATATTTAGAGCTACCAAACAGTCCATGGTTAAGGAGTTTGAGAAGTCGATGCGTAATGAGTTTCAAATGAGTTTAATGGGTGAGTTAACTTTCTTTTGGGACTTCAAGTTAAGCGATCAAAGGAGGAATTTTTATCACCAAGACAAGTATGTATCGATATACTTAAGAAGTTCAATTTTGATGCTATGAAGCCGGTAATCACACCTATCAAGTCTATTAACTCATTGGGAAAAGATGAAGATGGACAACTGTTGAAGTCAAGTTATACAGATCAATGATTGGTTGTCTTATGTATCTCATCGCATCTAGGCCGATATCATGTTTGTTGTTTGTTTATGTGCAATTTATCAAGTCTCACCTAAGGTCTCTCATCCGAATGCAAATGAAGAGAATTTTCGATTATTTGAAACAACAACCTAAGTTAGGGTTGTGGTATCCAAAGGATTCACCTTTTCACTTGGAAGCTTTTTCGATAGTGATTATGCAGTGACAACTATGACGTAAGATCAACCACCGGAGGATGCCAATATCTTGGAAGAAGATTAGTCTCATGGAAGTGTAAGAACAAACAATTGCAAAGAACATCCTCATCAAGCGAGTAATATGTGGTCACGAAGTCGTTTTGGACAAGTTTTGTGGATGCGTAATCAACTATTGGATTATGGGTTCAATTTCAAGAATACTCCTATCAATATTGATAATGAGAGTACTATTTACATTGTGAAGAATCCAGTTTATCATTCCAAGACTAAGCACATTCAGATTAGGCACCACTTCATCAGATATTGTTATGAGCATAGGCTCATTAATGTTGTCAAGGTGCATACTGATGATAATGTAGCTGACTTACTCACCCAAAGGCTTTGATGTTTCAAGATTCAATCATTTGGTGGTAAGAATTGGCATGATTAATTACTGAGCTACATTTTAGGGGAGGACTATTTAGTTTAAGTATAGTCCTATGCATTGCTTGAGGGGAGGAAATTCATGTTTATTTGAAGTGTTTGCTATTATAAAGAGGAGAATGGGAAAGTACTGCTTTTTGGTTATATAAAAGTACCGCTTGGAAAGTAATCGCTTTGAAAGTATCGCACACGTGTCGTATCAAAGTAATTGCTCCAACGGTAATATTGAGGGTAAACTTCACTAACGATAACTTTGTTATTAAGGGTCGTGATTTTTAAATCTCACCTATAAATAACTACTCCGAATTTCCTCTCAACTTTATACCTTATAATCTTTTCCATATTTCTCTCTTTCACCTATATTTTCACTCACATCTTTTAGTTAACAAATCATTAATGGCAAATCAAATACGCTTCCAAACACAATATGGTGGCGAATTTAGACAAAATCAAGCTAATGTCATCTTCCATGACATCATTGATTTTCTCATTGGATCGCCGATTAGTTATGCACTTTTAGTGGAACTAGATATCATTGAGCCATGGATTCAACAATTTTGGGCAAGCTGCTAGGGTTCATATGGAGAATGATGATTCAGATATTCAAGCTAAAGTGGTGGGAAGATTGTGAGTTCATCAAGTCTCAATTCGTGAAGATTTATTGTTTGATGATGAAGAAGGGTCGTTCATTTTGATAAGCAATTGATTTAGGATACATTCAAGAACATTGGATATGAAGGGTCCTTAATCGAACAAACTTTCAAGAAACCCTTATTCATCCACATGGAAGTATTTAGTTCATGTATTGCTTCATTGTATTAGTGCTAAAAGTACATCATGGGAGCAATTTGGTTCTAACATAGCATCTCGCTATAGTGGGCTTAGCTACAAATCGAGTTTTCAATTTTTCAAGGCTAATTCTAGATGGAATGTTATCTCATATTTCAAATGGATCAAGATGGTTGATGTATCCAAGGTTTATTCAAGTGTTCTTAAATAAGCAACTTGCTGATGTCCCAAAGCCTACAAGTCTTCTACCTGTTGTGGTACAAACAGCCAAGATTTTCACTCTCATGGCCAGGAAGAGTGATTCATTCACTGGAAGGAACACTCCATTGACTACTTCAATGATGGAGGTTGTTCAAGCTATTAGAGATCAGGCTAAAGCTAGTGATGAAAGAGAAGGTACTGCTACTCAAGGTACTGCTTCTGAAGGTACTGCTTCTCAAGAGACTGCATCACAAGGTACTGCTTCACAAAATACTGATATTAATGAAGGTACTGCAGTTTCTCCCACCTCATCCCACCATACTACTTCTCCTATTGCGACACCAGAACAAGTTCTCTCATCATCTTCTGGAGGAGATAATGCTACTATACCCCCTGAAAGATTAGTGTTAGATAATTATATTCTGACAAGGGCGATAGTCAGATTGCATAAATCTTTTGATAAACAGCTCAGATTAAGAAGTTGAAGCTTAAGTTTAGAAGATTAAAGAACTTTGTATGGCCATTGGTTACACATCACAAAGTTATGGGTCAAAGCCGAAAAGAAGAAGCGAAGGAAATTAAAAAGACCACCAAAGGCACAAAGGTTCAACAACATTCTTCGTCCAATTGGGAGGAATTTAGAAGAGAATTTGAAGAAGATCTTGAATTTCATGAAGAAAAGGAGAATGAACCTCAAAGCATCAAGCACATGTAAATCTTCAAAGCATCGAGCTCGAAGGAACGGTGTTAAAAGTGCGATGATCAAGGTGCTGCCGATCAAAGTGCAGGCTTTCAAGAAACATCTCGACAAGAATTAATTACACCAAGGTTGTTAGATTTTGAAGAAAAAGTGGTCCTTCAAACATCATACCGTAAAAGAAGTCGATACTCTCAAACCAATACACACTACAAGTGATGATGAAACCATTGCTGAAATATTGCATGATTTATCAAAACCAAGAAGTGTTAGCATTCCTGGTGTTACTGAAGAACAACAACAAGTTTCTCAACCCGTGATAGATCCTAAAGATAAAGGGAAAGGTAATATGGTAGAAACAAAGAAGAAGAAGCTCACTTTAGCACAAATAAGGGCTGCTCAAGTTGCTATGAATGAGGAAGCAGCTAGAAAGTTACAAGTCGAACCGAATGTCAAGTTGCTAATGAAGAGGCTATGAATGAAGAAGCGACTAAGAAATTGCAAGAAGAATTGAATGTCAAGTCATTGTACCATTATAGTCACCTATTCTATATCTCGCTCTACCAAGAAGACCAAATCGTGCTAAGGAAAGAAATGCTATGATGGCATATTTAAAGAAGCAAGGATATATTGGATTGAATAAGTTGAATTATGTTGAGATGAAATGTTTGTATGAAGCTGTTAGAGAAGCTTATCAGAAAAAAGTTGATAGTATCAAAGACTATAAAGAGGTTGATACTCAGAAAGAATATGATAGAAAAGGAAGCTTAAAAAGAAAAAGAATAATTGAAGTTGAAGATGTTCAGCCATCAAAGAAAGTTGAGTTAAGATCATATACTAATGATGAATTGAGGAATTACTTAAGAATTATAGAATTTGAGTATTCTAAAGCTGATGCAGAAAAGAAGAAAGAAAAGAAGAAGAAAAGGTCTCCAATAACTACTTTTGAAGTTGTAGAATCAAAGGATGGAAATTACCTGATGTTTCACAATGAAGATGAAAGTTTCAGAGTGTTTAATATACTATGGGATCTATTGCACATAATAGATAGAGAGGATTTTTTTCATCTATATCATTTGGTGCAAGAATACTTTAAACACATTCCATCGAAGGCGTTGGTTTAATCTTGCTTGGAGATCTCACAACTGTTTGGGAAGCCAAGAAACAAAGCTTGAAGAGATTTGGAAAATCAAGAAGATTGGGAGATTAATGGAGATTCTTTGAAGAATCTGGAGTACATGTTCTAGAGTTAGAAGATGGGACTATGATACACATGCTAGCGAGATAGAAGATATCCGCTTACATCGGATGTCATGAGGAGAATGCTAGAGCATGGAATGGAAATTGAAGAAGATAATGAAAGCGCATACGGTCATCAAATTGTTTATCGGATGGACGACTATGGTCGATGATGATGCATGAATAACTGGTATGAATCTTTATTGAATAAAATTATTTTTGAAATATCAATTACTTTATTCAAAGTCTCGATGATCAAACAGTACTTTCATCAAAGTATTGCTTGATGATTAAACCGCTTAATGATTTTGAAAAGAAAACTTTTGTTAAAGTGATAAATATTTTGAAACAAAGGTTAAAAGAAATAAATGGTTTTTGAGATGGTAACAACAATAGGTTATCAATCCACCATGGTTCCAAAGGATTGGCTAATCCTTGAGCAAACGGCTCTGGTAAAGATATCTCAAATCCGTTTTATAGTTGACAACTTGCTAATAAGTTGGATGGTAATCAACTCACCATATCAGTAAAGGTGAAGAGTTGGCTAGCCCACAAGAAAATGGCTTGTGGTAAAGGTTGTGGAAAAACCATTATATGGTAATTAGTTTACCATGATTGAAAGAACTAACTAGTCCAAAAGGGTACAGCTTTTGGTAAAGACAAATCAAATCATTGATAGTCGATGATTTGCTAAAATCATATGGTTATCAATGTACCATGATCTTACACATCAAAACATTTGGCTACTCCGAGTTAATGGCTTTGGTAAAGAGACATCAAATCCATTAAATTTTCAATGATTCACCTCTCGGGAGTTTACACACCGGAAGTGATGAGAATAGATCAAACTTAAATCAATTAATGTACAAACTGTCTTATGTTGTTAAAAGATGGAGCTTCTTGAATGTTGTCGAAAAGAGATTCTTCGATCAAAGATGATGTAAAGAATAATTTGTAAAGAATACTTTTATAATGATGATATAAGCACAGAGAATACAAAGATACAATCCAAAGACAAAGACACAATCTTTCCTTGAAGATAGAGATGTTAAAGATAAATTTACAAAGGAACTTGAAGTCAAGCAAGTAGGATTCAAGTTAAGGGAGGATTGTTGGGATATGAAAGTGCTGAAGAATGACAAAGTCTTGGAAAAGTCAAAGCATCGCTCTGAGAGAAAGTCAGCATCTTGTCGAAGTCAAAGTATTGCAAAGCTAAAGAACTGATATATTCGTTTATGGAAAGCTTTGTTATTCTAGAATATTCTTTGTCTAGATTACTTGTCGTACAAGGATACAAATTGTAAACCGACTAGGGTTATCCTTAAGCCTATAAAAGGACCCTTAGATTGGCATTAGAGATATATGTTTTAGAATCCTAAAGTACGATTATTATTAGAGTTTTAGAGTTGTTTAAGAGTGCATTACAAGCGATTTAGAGTTATTAATAAAATCATTGAAAGTTAAAGTTATATTCTTCTTAGCTTTGTTAAGTAAATTCGCGACTTAATAGAGATTACTCGGTGTTTCATTGTTAACAACTTAGGATTTATCCGAAGTTATTAAACCCTTAACAAGCTATATAAGTTAGTTTGGTTAGAGTACATCGATCCAACACTTCTCCTCTCTCAACAATCCTAAAATGAGCCTCAAATGCTCTTCGTGCTCCTAACTACTCTTAGAGTACATCAAAATGTCGTCTATGAATACTATCACAAACTTATCCAGGTATGGCTTACACACTCGGTTCATGAGATCCATGAAAACCACTGGCGCGTTGGTCAAACAAAACGACATCACATGGAATTCATAGTGTCCATAACGAGTTCTAAACGCCGTCTTAGGGATATCCTCCTCTCGAACTCTAAGCTGTTGAAAACCAGATCGTAAGTCGATCTTAGAAAAGACACTAGTCCCTTAGAGTTGGTCGAATAAGTCATTTATTCTAGGTAACAGATATCGGTTCTTCACCGTCAACTTATTCAACTCCCTATAATCAATACACATCCGAAACGATCCATCCTTCTTCTTCACAAACAACAACTTTGGTGCTCCCCATGGTAGCGAACTTGGTCGAATGAATCCTCTCTCGACAATTTCGCCATTGTTTAGGCAGTTCCTCCAATTCTCTTGGAGCAAGTCGATAAGGTGCCGGGCTATGGAGTGCGGCACGGTATCAACTCTATTTGGAATTCCACTTGTTGGACGGGTGGAATCCACGCGATCTCCGAAACACATCCGGATATTCTCTAATAGCGGGTACATAATTAAGGTGTCTTCACTCTTCTCCTCACTTTTCTTTTAAGAAATTCGAGCCAAGAATAGACAACCTCCTCTATCGATGTACTGGCCTTAATACAAGAGATGATGCTCAACCGGAAGGACTTCCCGGTCGTTCGATCTCCTTGTATGCTCGAACTTTTTCGCCATCTGATACGCACAATCTTCTCGTCACGGATGATGTGTTCACCGTTCTTCGACAACCAATCCATTCCGATAATGACGTCAAAACTTCCTAAGGTAACCGGCAATAAGTCTATACTAAACGGGAGGTCCAGGAAACTTAAGGTATAACCTCGGACTACGGTGTCTAGTTTCTCTCTATTCCCATTAGCTAATTCCACATCGTAACTAAACCTTAGAGGTGTTTGGGAGATTCCTAGTAATGGCATAAAATTGGTGGATACGAAACTCATATCGGCACCAGGTATCAAGCAGTATGGAAGCATAGCGATTATAGAGAAGGAGCGCACCGTAACTATGTTGAGGTCCTCACCACTTCCTTCCCAATAGCGTAAACAGCGTTGTTCCCATGTCTCTATGTTGATTCCTAGCACCATGGTTTCCACAGTTCTCCACAACCTCACGCTTCACAAGGTTTAAGCCATTATTCCCTACATATCGGTTAGCAAATCCTCCTACATTACGAGATTTCCTCTCATCCATGGCTCTCGGCACTCATTCTTAAAGTGTCCCTTCTTTCCACATCCAAAGCAGTGCTGATGGCCTTGGGTCCGCTCGGTGTGCGGTTTGAGCTGCAGCAAGTGGGCGAGACCTACAGTCTTTGGCCATGTGTCCTACCTTAGAACACTTCCTACACACATTCGGGCATATTCCATGGTGGTGTCGGTTACAATGACTACACATAGGCCTACTACCTTCATAACCTTTCCTTTCTCCATTTCCTATGGCGAACACCCTGGCTGTCTCATGCCGTTTGTTGCCATTCCCTTTAACAACTTTATTGCCTCATGCAAATTAACTGGCTTCACAGTGATGACATCATTTCGAGTAGCTATAGGAAATCCATCAGTATACCTCTCAATCTTAAGTCCTTCAGTGCGAACCATATCAGGGCAAAGCAATGATAACTCTTGGAAACGACGAGTATAAGTCGCCATGTCAGTACCCTTAACCTTATGGTTCCATAACTCACTCTCTAACTTCTTAACTTCATTCCTAGGACAATAAGTCTTGATCAGGAGAGTCTTAAATTGGGTCCAAGTCATACTATAAGCTACATCAATTCCTATTGATCTGTGATAGTTGTTCCACCAGGTTAACGCTTCGTCCTTCAAGGTATATGTTGCATACTTAACCTTACAATCCTCCTCACAATTACTAACGGCAAACATAGATTCAGTTTTCTCCAACCACCTAGTTAGGTAAACTAATCCCTCAGTTCCTCCGAACTCAATGGGACCACAGAATCAGAACTCTTTGTAGGTACAACTCGGGTTCGATTCAGCATTGGGGTCCTACCAGAGGTATTAGAGAGATTAGTCTCAGCTAGCAGTTCAGCGACACGCTGCGCCACTAAATAGTCAACATGGGTGGGTTCGCGGGTGGAGGGTTTTGTGGAGCAGGACCATTCTCAAGACGATCGTTCACATTCCGGTTTTCTAATTTGGGTTATCGGGTTCGGGTTCTCAACAGGTTGAGTGGTTGGGGCCGGACGACGACTCGACGAGCAGGGCAACCCTAGTAGCGAGGCTGCTTGGTTGTTCCTAAGCGGTTTTGTCTTGTTGCCATCATTCTGAAGGCAAGAAGCACAGTTTCATAAGTTCACGATTCACGCTCTAAAGATAGAGTTGGGTTCCAAGGATCACCCAATAATGGTCAAATACATAATCAAGGTCAACAAAGGTAACGCTATACCAAAGCGAAACAATCAAATACCGAATCATAACTATAGGATGCGTTCCAATAACCATAACTTATAGGTTTCAAAGTGGAAATGAATGGAAGGATACATCTAACAATGATACTAGCAAGATAACTAGGATAATCATCGTCTCGAACCAAGTACTACTTAGTTTCAAGATGGTACAAAACCATGAATCTAACACTATCTAGCCACGCGTCTCGACTACCACTAGCGATCTCTAACCTCGTCCATAACTCTCCCAAGGTATGAGATCTCAAGGCCAGGCTGCGATCTCTCCTCGGATCCGCAACTTCTCTCCACAGCAGCCGACCCGCTACAAGCGCACAGTGCGCCTCTCGGTGTCATGAGCCTCTCCATGAGTCTACTACGGTCGAAGAGCTCAACGTACCCTCCATCAAAATCGTAACCTCCTAACTACCGCATCCATATCAGCTCTCAAATCCTCTATACTAGCCTTAGATACTCCAACCAACCGATCCGTCAACCGACTAAGCCTAGTACCGTGATGTAATCCTCTCCCACATCGGACCGTCTTACCATACTCCTCGGGCTCAAGCAATCTCGATGGTATCTCGGATCCTAACGGGCTACCCATATAAGGTGAGTAAGGTGGTGAGTCAATGTCTAAAAATGGCCGGGGGGACTCGGGGCTCGGATAAAGGAGAACACAGTCTGGAGAATCTGCAGGGACTCTGCAATGGAGGAGTACCCCCCTCAGGATATCCTCATCATCCTCCTCTTGAGGATCCTCATCCTTATCTACATACTACTCCTCAATCTCATGCTCCTCCTCGACCTCATGCTCCTCCTCGCCTCATCCATGGGGGAGAGTCCATGAGTCGAGTCTCTGCTTGAGTAAATCCGAGGTGGTACACTAGGAGATCTAGGCCTCCTAAGACATGGTGATCTTTGCTAAACGGATAGGTGATGATGGTGGTCTTACGGACATGCGGGCAATGCTATAAGCAAGCCCTAAGAGTGCAGGCTCGTGCTAAGACACGATGTAAAGTGAGCCGCCTAGATGAGCTAGGGCGATCGATGATGGTGAATTAGGCGATAGGCAATCTCATAAGGATCACCCGGTGCAACCGTCATGAGAGTCAATTCGGAGAACTAGCAAGACAAGGACCTCCTTAGACAAATCAAAAGCTAGTGAAGGCATAGATGCATGACAATGGCATAGGGTAGGTATAAGTGTTCAAACAACTAGTTTTAATAAGCGCATCAACTTAACCAAAACACATATCACATAATGAAAGCTTTAAAAGTAGAGGTACCGCATTACTCAAAATATGCCTTTAAATAAAACACATAAGTTCCGTTCTATCACTTAATCCCATATCAAGTCAATCGAGTTCAAAATCCCAAAATCATAATATACCGTTTACTCAAAATCATATTCCGTGGTATCTCGATAATCACATCCCATTTACCCAAAATCAATATTCATATCTCCAAATCATAACGTTTCCATTATCAGTTCACAATATCCCTAAACAGATCATCACATAATTCAAATCGCAGCTCATGCCATAATCAATTAAGAAGCTTCGCTTGGCAAGCGGGCGTCGTCGGTCGAGGATCAATTTTTCTTAAAAGTGGTTATAGTTTAGGGTTTATAAAATACCTAATTCTCTATAACCTTGAGCTCGATACCAATCATAACACCCCGAATATCGTCACAATGGAAGACTTAATAAAGTTTTTGGGGCGTTACTATTGGATTGGTATCGCACACAAGTATAGCAAAAAGATAGTCATTTAACATTCAAAACCAATCCCAAATTTAGTTATTTAAAACATTTAATCAAAAAGTGTAAATATTAGGCCCAAAACATGATTTAATAAAATAGGTCCCCGAAGTTTATCAGAGTCATAAATGATCCTTGAACCCCGCCTTCTTGCTAAGCTTCCACCAATCTCGTATTCCAAACATCTTTTAAATACCTGAGAAATCATGCTAAAAGGTCAGCTTACGCTGGTGAGCTCATAAGTTTAAGTTCAACAAAATCATAGTGGACCTGTAAGAGTTGATTTGCTATGCAAGACCTAGATAGAAAAATATCTTTTCACACACTGATCCTATCCGGATCTCCAATCATATCCCGCATCCAGGGATTAATCGGGCCCCGCGACTCTAGTCCAACACTGTCGTGGCAACCTCTAGAATAGTTGCCAACCCCGGACTAGGTCGATGTAGAAGTCTATTCTTAGCTAGGCAACGGTTCAACCTAGTCTAAGGCAACAACTACCGCACATCTAATCTAAACAGTCAAGCATATAAGCAAATCCAAATAGTTTTAACGATCCAAAACAATGAGCATGATTCTCACTTTAATATAGTTAAAAGCGTAGATAAAAGTAGGGCTATGAAACTCACCTCAAGCAATCAACGTCGAATAAACACTAGCGAAGATAATGAAATCACGGCACATCAACTATCGACTCGGCACAACCTATTAATGTAGACCAACTTTAATATATATATTCCTCAAAATAAACGTTATCTACCCCAATATATTCCATTTCTTTATTTCCAAAAATGTCTCGTTTCACCATTTAATCCTAGTGTTTGGTATTCCTCGTGTGGATGTATCGAGTCAATATGATGCTATGAATGCACTCAAACAACCAATATATAACTCAATGCGACACAATGAGACCTCTAAACGATAAGCTCCATAGTTCAATAAGTTTCGGAATAAATAGTAGACCTTATCGAATTCGTCAACTCGATAAATTCATTTATTTATTCGTGTCGCTATTATCCCATAAATCAATCGTATCCTAAAGAGTCATAGGATAATTCACCCATTAATAGGGTTACCCAGCGTACCTAGCGGGCTCTTATTAGATTAAGTCAACCTAATAAGTCCGCTACCCGTGGATCAACACTATTAACGTTAGGTTATCCGTAACCCATGCACATAACGTAAGTAAATAAATACTTAACTAATATTAAATGTCCACAATTGATATTTATTGATAAACGTGTACTCAAAACATTAATTACTTATTCATTACAAAACATTTCCAATTTAGTCGTTAGTTTCCGTTTAAAAATAGTAAATAACAAGATAAGTCTTGTTATCGATATTTTTGGTACAAAAGCCGATTTATTATTTACATTTCATAGTTCTATTAGCTTTTTCATGTATAAATATATATTTCGTCAAATTCCAATATTAATCTCATATCGTTATTCGTTTCGAGTCCACAAGCACGAGTCATAACTTCTCGGCTTTTAATCAATCAATAGTCCTAATTATACTAAAGTCCATGTTACGGCTTTGTGGAGTCAACTATTGACTTAAAAGTCAAAGTAATGCCGACGTAGCTCAAAGTCAACAATATATATATCAAGTCCAAATTTAAAAGTCATAATAGCGTAATTCAATCACAAACCAACTCAAAACAATCTAAGCCAACCAATCAATCAACAAAATATACCGAAACCAATGTTATGACCCTAATGGTCATGACACGGTCGTGATTAAGACCACGTGAACGAAACAAGCTCTAGAAGCTTTTCGGCCCCGCGTCTCATCCAAACCTCAACTACATAAACCAACAAGCTACCAAAACGACCCGACCGGACCGTGGCCCAGTGGGTCACGTCGACAACCATGAGCCACGACGCGGCCAGGTGGCTCGTACACCATGCCAAACCCAATCAAACTTCACCCAAATCAATTCCACAACATCCAAATCCAATCATTCAAGCTCCAATCATTAACCAAACACAAACCCATCATCTATTCTAACCAAAAGATGAAACTAATCCTAAAATGCATAAACCCCTCAAATTAATACACCACACACTTACCAAACACTAATTACTTATTTATTTAGATATTAATTAGACTTAATTTTATGTTTCACCCAAAAGTCCTAAAAATCATCATAGGGTCGAAACCCTAAATTGCCATACATGGCTTATTATTGGTTAAACAAGCTCTAACCATGTTCCATTTACCTTATTCAAGCACCAATTGCAAAACCCACTTGAAACCCTAAAAATCCGAATCTTAATCTTAAGATTTGTAGGTGTTAATGAAGGTTTTAGTATGAGTATTATATATGGATGGAAAGAGGATGAAAAGATCTTCGATATGGTGGTGGAGGTGTAGCACCACTACTTGATGGTGGCGGATCTTTTGGAATAGTGGCCGTGCCAAGGGTTTAGGGTTAGGGTTTTATTTTAGTTTTGAGAGAGAGAAAGTAGAGAGGAAAGTGAGTGTGTGAATTTTATAGAGAGAAATGAAAGGGTGAAATGAGAAGAGGTGGGGGTATTTATACTTGGACACTAGGGACTAAAATAAAAAGAGAGGGAGGGGAGGGTGGCCTAGCCAAACAAAAGGGAGGGCCGTGGTCGCCATTTTCGTAAAATATCCCGCTTACCCAATCCCGAGTTCATATATTGTCCCAGTGTCCCACAATGTTCATTCAACTTTCCAACATCGTTATTACGTTTTCCACGAGTTTTGACTATTTATTTGTCAATTTTCGAGTTACGGTCTAAAAGTTACAATAATTCTCGTTTTAGGCTTTTCTAGTGCCGAATCGAATAGTGCCTACCAAATAGAGTTAAAACTCATACGATAACTCATTAAATAATGAAATAATCGGTAAAAACTAATAGAAGATATAAAATCAAGTCATAGTTTATAAAAATAGTGATAAAGGCAAAACTCGGTTTAGTTTAACGTAATGCGGTTACCTAAAATAGACTCCCTAAATTGCCAGTTGTCACATTAAGCATGAAATTCTTTCAAATTCCTTTTGGGTAAAGCGTTATATAAAACCATTTAGCTTCACTATTTTGGAAAGCTTTTTTAATATTATCGGTAAGTTTATCATGAGGTATGTTAACTAAATTTCCATTTTCATCTTTTGTAGTGGCTTGAAATCACCTTCAACAATGATGTACCAAATATCAATATCTTTAGACTTCACATAAACGTATCAAATCTTTTTCCAATATATAAACAATTAGTTTCAAGAAGTTGCATGGATTGCCCTTCCTTGTAATTTTCGAACCGATAGTGATCGAAACATTTTAAAATCGGTTTACTTTAAAACTTTATAAACTTAGCTCTTGATGCCAATTGTGGAAAAATAGAAAGGGGGGGGGGTTGAATAGTTTTGCCGATTTTAAGTTAGTTTCAAAAACTTTTAGATTCGATGTTATGTGAAATCGTATGAATGAGGAGATAGTATAGATCTATGAGTAATGCAAATAAAGTAAGTAAAGTAAAGGATAGAAATGACACAAGCAATTTATAGGATTCGGCTACAAGGACACCTTGCCCTACTCCACCCCCGAGTCACCTACTCGAGAGTTCAAGCATTATGTCAATAAACTCCTTCAACTTGGCGAAGAAGCCTTAACAACGTTGCTTACACATTTTTCGGTACAAAGCTAAATACCGAATCAAGTAACACGGAGGACCAAACCAACACTACTATAACACAAAAATATGTGAAATATGAAATACAAGATCTTCGCTACAAAAATCTTGTGGAGGAAAAATCAATCAAGGACCCTTGCTTGGATGACTTTAGAATGCTCGTGATCTCGCCTTAGAGAAGGACCTATATGAGAATCACAATAGAAGAAAGAAGAACAACTCTCTAGATCAAGTGATCTTTTGTTAGAAGAGTGTAATAATATATGAGAGAGTTTGTAAGAAGATGGGTGAGTAAAAATGAAGAGATGGCTCTGTATTTATAGGAAAATTCTTGCCACTGTTGCACGGATCCCTAGCATGAGGGATCAGTCTAGTGTAACTCTAGGGATCCATAGGACACTCATCTTTACCCATGGATTTTTGGGTTATGGGTCATGGGTCATGAGTTATGGTTTGAACCATGGGTATCTATGTAGATACAATGTATCTAATAGATGCAATGCATCTAGTCAAATGGGTATGGGTTAAATCCATGGGTTATGGATATACTCCATGGGTATGGGTCATGGGTTATGGTTTTTACCCATCCTAATAAACTACTACAACAAATGAAATATTACAACAATTTGTATTAAAGGACTATATGTCTGCTTTACAAAAATAACATGTATCCTTATTGTTTTACTTATGATAACATTATATTTGTTATCAACAAAACACAAAGAGATCGCTAAATATTAATAAACGTTTTTACGATTTATTTGTATTAACAAGTTTCAATAAGCTATAGTTAATCTACATATTAAGTAATCCCAAACTGCCACCTAGGATCAGTTTAAATAAGCAATCCCAAACAACCCCTAAAAGTGGGTTATTATCACTAAGTAATCCAAACAACCCTATATACAGTTTCATAAAAATCCCAAACAACCTTGAAAAGTATATATACACACACACACACAT
>CM040241.1:91359374-91471874 GCA_022545495.1 Chrysanthemum lavandulifolium
AAACATACGTTTTAGGGGTCATTTAAGCCCTAAATCGACACATTTTATATCCGTTACTACTTAAAATCGTTCCTTTTTACATTTTAGGTCTTTGGAAGCAAAATGGAATGAAGCATATTTGGACGAAAAGGAGCAAAAACATGAAGAAAATGGCAAAGTCAAGATCAAAGGCCCTCAAGACCGATCATCAGATTCGACGCCATCTTACACATGGCAACTCGTAACAAATTACGGTTCTACAACCTGACGGTGTCACGCCTAAACTCTAGAAGGCGCCACTCTCATTTTCCACACCAGAAGCCCGACAACAAATCTCAAACAACGTCCTTCATGAAGACTGATGGCGTCACACTTATAAAATGACGACGTCCCAATGATGAATTGGCCCAAACGAAACCCTAATGATGCCGACCTGACGTCGTCACTAGCAAAAGGTGACGCCGTCGCACTTGTAAATCTATATATAGAATTCGATTTTTCTGTTTTAAAAGAGGTAGAACTTTGGAGAAAAAACCCTAATTCAGTTGTAGTCCGACTTGAAAAGTATTCTAGGGTTCCATACCCTATTTTACATCATATGATAAGTTTGTTAATCCTTATTATCATTATGTCTACCCCATGTTCAATTGTATGTGTGTATGCTTGCTTGTTTACAATGAGTAGCTAAATTATCCTTATGTTTGCTTAGATTTATGAAACCTAGTTGTTAATTATTGTTAGGTTGTCTCTTGTCTTAATTGAAATTGGCTAGAGTGAAAACTTAGGCTTTAATTGTTCGAGCTTGAACTTCCTAAATAGCAAAAAGCTTAGAGTGCACCTAGGCCATTCGTTGTGTTTATTTCATGAGTTGTAGCTAAGGATAGTAGAGTAGCTGGAGATACTATTGCCGATTCGGATAGTCTATAGAAGAGTTACAATTCATAGAACTAGGAATTAGGCACCCCTATGACCAAACGGAATACAACGCACCAATTAAGATGAGGATGTGACAATTCAACCGACCAATAAGAGATAACTAGAGAGTAAGAACATCTAAGTAAGCACATTTATAATCATCATACGAGCACATGTACAATTAGCATAATATATCCTTAGTTTAATTAGTTAATTAGGAAGTAGTTATTAAAAAGTAGTTAAAATTGGTAGAAGTACCACCCCCCACTCCTGTACCCTGAGATATTTACATGCATTCAGAAAAACATCAAAAAGACTAAAAAGAATCACCCTCAACCTTACCTTCTCTTCATATATCTCTTTCTAGCATCTCTATTCCCCTAGAGAACAAATCAATCCCGAGCCTTACCCCATACTACACTACAACAATTAGGTACACTACCTAGAGGGTTGAAAAACTTGCTCAAGAAAAGGAAGTCTTTGACACCAAATGCGAACCCACGATCAAGTTTTTGGCACGCCGCCGGTGTAGAATAGCTAGTTAGATTTCTATCTCGCTTAGGTCTACTCGTTTGATTCCTATCAAGTGAGATTTTTTCTACTTTCATTATCTTTCTTTAGTCTATCCCCCTTCTTCGTGTTTTTGTTCGTAATCTCATCTCTTTTCATCATGGAAGGTGATAACCTACCCAATAATGATCCACCACCACATCAACCACTTCCACTCAATCAACCACCACATGACCCGCCAAGAGGCCGTACTCTTGGTGAATACTCTAGACCGAGCCATCAAGGCTATAGGAACACCATTGAGCTCCCACTTCAAGCTCAAATTATGGCCCTACAATCCGACACTATCCGGTTGGTGCAAAACAGATGTGCATTCCATGGACTTCGTTCTGAAGATCCTAATCTGCATCTCAACGATTTCCTAAAAATCGTTGACTCCATTGACCTTGATGCTACCACATGAGAGACCACGTGCTTGTGTCTCTTCCAATTCTCTTTAAAGGACCAAGCTAGTAATTGGCTTGAGCGACTTCCCGCAGGATCCATCTCAAGTTGGGATGATCTCACCACTCGTTTCCTCGCCTAATTTTTCCCACCAGGGAGAACTACCAAGCTAAGGAATGACATCTTGATGTTCCAAAAACGTCAAGGCGAAACTCTCTACGAGGCGTGGACTCGATTCAAGAACTTACTCTACAAAGTTCCTCATCACGGCATTGATCTTTGGCTTCAAGTCCAAATCTGTTACGATCATGTCAATCTCTCCACTAGGCAAACCATCAACCGAGCGGCCAGTGGTAAGCTTAGTGAACTTACCGCGGAAGAGTCATGGGGTACAATAGAGGACCTTGCCCTCTATGACAATGACTGTTGGAATGACCCCCGTGAGTTTCCCGAAACCGTAAAGGCAATCTCCTTGCCTCCCATTGACTCACAACGTTCCAATCTTAGGATGCTCGAACTTAAAGATCAATTCAAATTCCTAATGAGTTCCTATGAAGCTCCTAAACCATCACGCCAAGTGAACAAAATCACTTTACCTTGTAAATTATGTAGTGGTTCCCATGACACTAATGATTGAACAAAACTCCCCAAACAATCTTTTGCGGACAACGCCTCCACGCGTACCGACGGAGCGGGATAAAAGTGGTACACTTTCAAGCCCGAGCAAAACAATCTAGGAAATTCCTACAACCCCTCGTGGAAAAATCACTCTAACCTTAGATGGAGCCAAAGCTCAAACCCGCCCCAAAACAACTGCTCTATTCCACCTAATATGTCCCAACCAAACCATACCTCCTACAACAACCCTCCAAACACCAGAAATTCCACTAATATTGAGGGAATAGTATCCAAGTTCATGTTATCTCAAGAAGCTCGAATGACTAAGCTTGAAGCCGATTTCAAGCAACGACAAAGCGAGATGAAAAACAAGCTCGACACCCTCTTAAAAGCCTTCAATGACAAGGATGTAGGAGCACTCCCAAGTGACACTAGCAAGAACCCAAAAGTGAGCTCTATTTCATCGACTCCATTGTTAATACAAATAAAATGTAAAAACGTTTATTAATATTTAGCGATCTCTTTCTTGACTTTGTTGATAACAAATATAATGTTATCATAAGTAAAATTATAAGGATCCATGTTATTTTTGTAAAAGCATTTACAGCATTGGAAATTCCAATGCTTTGATAAGGTTTTAAATGTACCTTTTGAGGGTCGTTTAAGCCCTTATTTGATCACTTTTGTATCCGTTATTGCTTAATATCGCTCCTTTTCACTTTTAGGTCTCTTGAAGGCAAACCTCGTAATGGCACTTATTTGGACGAAAAAGCGCGGATATATGAAGAAAATGGCCAAAGTCAAGAATCGAGACACTCAAGTCGCTAAATTACAAGGGACGCGCCACGCTTAATCGCGACGCCGTCGGAGGAATTTGTGACGGCCGTAAGAGAAATTGCTAAGTTTGAAGGACGGCGCCGGGCTTTAAAAGAGTAGGTCGTCGCAACTCGCACGGCCTAGATTCAATCCAGACGGCGCCGAAGTTAAAGAGACGACGTCACAAGCATAAGGTGACGCCGCGCAAGATTAACTTGGCCAAGACGAAACCCTAATGACGGCGACACGACGGCGCCACAAATCATAAGGTGACGCCGTCGCACATGTAATCTTATATATAGAATCCGAATTTTTCGCTTTTAGAGAGTAGTCTTTTGGGTAAACTTTTGAGTAAAACCTAAACCGAACCAAGGTCGTATTTTAGGGTTCTAAACCCTATCTTACACCAAGATAAGTTGTTTACTTCATTAATTTAATTATGTCTTCAATTATTTGTGTGTATGCTTGCATGTTCTCCATGTCCCGCTAATTTACTTGTGTGTTTGCTTAGGAATATGAAACTTAATTATTGAATATTGATTGGTTGTTTCTTATCTTAGTTGATTAATGATCTAGTAATGCGATAGGTCATTCGCTGTGTACTTAATGCTTGATTAATCTTTGTGAACCTTAGGTTATAGCACTTTGAGTTGTTGTAAGCTAAACTATCCAAAGAGGCCTTAGAGTTAGAGTTTATCATCCCTTGTGGGTTTTGTAGACGAGACCCTTTGGTAACTTCAAAGAGTTAGGGAGAAACGATACCCTACAACTTTAGACACACAACGCAATTAGGAATAAGGACGTGACAATTCAACCACCAATAGGAGATAATTAAGGAGTAGTAAAACCTAAGTAAACACATCTTTAAACTATCATACGAGCACACAATAATTAGACATAGACTACCACCACCTTAGTTTAGATAATTAGATAAAAGTAGAGTAATCGTAGAAATACCAACCCCCAAATCCAAACCCCGAGATTCGTACTTTTCCTTTTCTAAAAAAACATAAAAGATAAAAATAATCTTCCTCAACCCCAACCTTAGCGTAGTAACTTCTCACTAGCATTCCTATTCCCCAGAGAACGATATCAATTCCGTGGCTTACCCTAATACTACACTACAACGATTAGGTTCATCGCTTAGGGTGTTGAAAACTTGCTCGATTTAAAAGGAAGTTCCTTTGACCCCGAACGCTACTGTAAGCGTATCAAGTTTTGGCGCCACACGGGAATAGAATAGCTAGTTAGTAGTCCACCTCGTTTAGGTTTCTTTGCTTGATTCCTATCAAGTAAACTTTTTCTCATTTTTAGCTTTCTTTTAGTCTATCCCCCTTCTTCGTGACCTTTGTTCGTAACCCCATCACTTTTCATCATGGAAGGTGAAAACCCCTCAAATCATTGTCCCGCCAAGAGACCGTACTCTTGGTGAATACTCGAGACCTAGCCACCAAGGCTATAGGAACACCATTGAGCTTCCCGACCAAGCCCAAATTACGGCCCGCGATCCGACACCATCCGGTTGGTGCAAAATGGATGTGCATTCCATGGACTTCGTTCAAGATCCTAATCAAGATCTTAAGGACTTCCTTAAAATTGTCGATTCTATTGACCTTGATGCTACTACTCGGGAGACCACGCGTCTGCCTCTTCCAATTCTCTCTACGGGACCAAGCTAGTAATTGGCTTGAGCGACTTCCGCCGGCTCCATCTCAAGTTGGGATGATCTCACCACTGCTTCCTTGCTCAATTTTTCCCACCGGGAGAACCACAAAACTTAGGAATGACATCTTGATGTTCCAACAACGCCAAGGTGAATCTCTACGAAGCATGGACTCGATTCAAGGACTTACTCCATAAAGTCCTCATCACGGCATTGATCTTTGGCTCCAAGTCCAAATCTTTATGATCATGTCAACTTCCCACTAAGCGATCCATTGACCAAGCGGCCGGTGGAAAACTTAGTGATCTCACCGCTGAAGAATCATGGGGTATAATAGAGGACCTTGCTCTCTATGACAACGAAAGTTGGAATGACCCCGTGAGTTGCCCAAAACCGTTAAGGCAATCTCCTTGCCTCCAATTGACTCACAACCTTCCGACCGTAGGATGCTTGAACTTGAAGATCAAGTAAAATTCCTCATGAGCTCCTACAAAATCCTAAGTCTTCACATCAAGTGAATAAAATCACTCTACCTTGTGAATTATGTAGTGGTCCCCATGACACTCGTGATTGCACAAGACTCCCCGAACAAGCTTTTGCGGACTACGCCTCCACACGTACCGACGGAGCGGGAGAGAAGTGGTACACTTTCAAGCCCGAACAAAACAACTTAGGAAACTCTTACAACCCCTCATGGAGAAATCACCCTAACCTTAAGTGGAATCAAAACTCAAGTACACCCCAAAGCTCATCTAGTCCACCTAATAGGTTCAATTCTCTAAACACCGGGAACCCCACTAATCTTGAGGCAATTGCATCTAGATTCATGTCATCTCAAGAGATTCGATTGACTAAGCTTGAAGCCGATTTTAAGCAAAAGCAAGGCGAGATGACAAACAAGCTTGATGCACTCTTAAAAGCCTTCAATGAACGAGAAATTGGAGCACTTCCAAGTGATACCATAAAGAACCCAAAAGTAAATTCGATTTCGTCGACTTCATGTTCTTGTTCACCTTGGGAGAGTACACATCCATGTCCCTCACACCCAACGGTTCACTCGGTGAATGCTATCAACAAGGGTTCTAAGCAATCCAAATTTAGGTACCAAGGCCCTGCACCATTGGTAGAACCTACTCTTGAGAAACCCGTCAACCAAGAACCCAAACCCAATCTAGAGGAGGAGTACAAGGAACTCCATCAAGAAAAACCGGTTCTTGAAGTCTTAGCTCATGCACCTTATTATAATGCTTTGAAAGAAAAATATGAGTTAGAACTTAAACTTGAAAACATGGGTCCGCCTTTGTGCGAAATAATCTACCTAAGAAGTTAGACGATCCAGGCTATTTACTCTTCCGTAGGCTTGGAACTTCCAAACCTCTCGATGCTCTAGCCGACTTAGGATCATGCATCAATCTTGTTCCGTTGTCCTCCATAGAAGCCTTAACCTAGGTAAAATAGAACCAACGGAAACCATTTTAGGTCTAGCGACGGTAGTGTTTCATATCCAGTAGGGATAATAAAAGACATGGTAGTACACGAGGAGAGTTAACTCTTCCGCCGATTTCCATGTGCTTGACATGAATAAGGACCCGACATGCCCATTACTTGTAGGAAGAGGATTCTTAGCTACCGCTAGTGCCATCATTGATTGTAAGATGTCCAAGATAGTGGTAGGAGAAGGTAGTGCTAGGTCGATTTACGATGTCAAAAGGCATACATACTACAAAGAGGAGGAAATTCCACATGAGATTAGGATGGATAGAATACCTTCTAGATATGGACCTTGGATTGATAAAAACCTCATAGGCCCCCAACGACCTTTCTATTTAGATGATGCCTTTGCTAGCAAAGCAACTTTCCATGAAAAGAGATGGCTAGAGACATGGAAGTAAACCCGCTCAAGACGCTTTAGTATTTAGGAAGATGACCGAGTTCTTAGGAAGTTTGCCCACAACCTCGTTATGAATAGGTGGAAAATTGAGAAGCCTAAACATAAGTGGGATTGGAGTAGACCGCCTAGTAATGGAAATGGAGAATGGCACATTAGGATAACAATCTATGATCCCGATGGAGAAAAGTTTGAAAAGGCGTATCGAACCGAACGTACTACTAGGAACCTAAATGATAAGTTTGATCCTTATGACATTGTTAAGGACAAGCTTACTTATATCGGTACGTAGGGACACGACTACGAGTCTAGCTACAAGACTCTTAAATAAAGAAAAGCGCTTCGTGGGAGGCAACCCATGTTTAATTGTTTGTTTGTTTGTGTCATATATCTTTTATTGATTGTTTAATCTCATGTTTAAATTTGTAAAAATGCTTTATTTTGTTTTTAACCTCGTCTTAATTGCATATAAAGGTATTTTACATAAAGGATAAGTGTAGGAGGATTACACACGCTTTCATAAGAAACGTGAACATGAGAATAACAATTAATTAAAAGATATATTTGCATGTTTGTTCGAGTCAAATGCTTGTATCGAGTCATAATGGATGTTTTGCGTAAATTTTTCCGATTCTAAAGATGTAAATTTTCCGAATTTTTTCCGTAAAATCGCACCGCTTTTTGTCAGATAACCGACGGCGTCAGATTGCAACCGACGGCGCCGTGAAGGAGTAAAACATCGATTACTTTTTCTCGCTTTTCGAGCTACTTATAAATTTTGGAATTTTCCGTGTCTTAATTTTCTTAGAAATTCAGAACCATCCATTCCACAAGCATTATATCCTAGTTTAAATCGAGTCTTATATATTATTACCGCCGATTTTACGCGAAGGTTTCGCTTTGTTTTCTTCAAGTGTGTGTGTTTTGTTTATCAAGAAGAAGATACATAAAGTTGGAAGGAGTTTTTCACGCATACATTCTTCTTGGAAAGGATTTAACCACTACTTCACACACGGATCCTACCGAGCTAATCGTGGAGTATTAGTTTTTTCGCTTTTGATTACCTTCTTTATCATAACTTTGATATTTTCGGGAACATTGGGGACAATGTTCGCTTTAAGTGTAGGGAGGGAAAATAAAACGGAACTTTGAAACTATGCTTATCCTTGATTATTTGCTTTGTCCAATTGCATTTGCGTAATAAACCATGAGAAAATGTCGGTTAGGGTAATTTTGGCACCAAATTTAAAATTTTCATGATATATAGGAGTGGGCCATTAGTCTTAACAAAAGCGCCTCACGGATAGGAAGTTATATGACTAGCACAAAACCCTTTACCACTTAAATTCCACCAAAATGCGAGGATCGCCTTAGATTAGTAGGAATTAAAGCATTCATCTTTAATGCTTAGAGTGTGAACCGGTAGTATATTAGATTCTAGAACTTGTTTTGTGATGCATCCCGAGATCGCTAGTAAGACTACACTTGTGTAGTTAGGAATAACTAAATGATAAGAGGCATTAGGATAACCCTTGTTTGATACCCGTAATATAATTACTTCTTCCACATCGGTTGAGTAATTCCCCCACACCCTTGCGTTGTACTCATCTTTAGTACACGATACCCCTAGTTAAACCCTCAGAGCCTATCCTTTTCGCGGTTCTCGTGATGTTTCGGTTTTCCGGAATATCAATGAAGAGCATTGTTTACACTCCACCCAAAAGGTACACCCAAATCGCCTTAGCCTACCTTGTATGTACTCACTTTTAGTGCATTATTGTTATCACCCAAAACCCTTAGTTCAATTATCTAGTTGCTTGCATGAGTTGCTAAGTTGAGTCATATCTTTGTACACGCTTTGGGACGATTGGGACTCATGGGAAAAGTTAAAGTTTATAAAATGTTTGAAAGGGAACGCCAATTTCCTTAATTTGCGTAATAACATACCCCAAGTGTTTTGATCTTTTCAATTCGGGTCATATTAGTGTTAGAGTAATAAAACTCAAGTGTAGGGATGTGCTATAAATCCCTATTATTTTGATGTTATCGTAGAGGATGGTAGAGTAAAAGTGTATGAAAAAAAAAAAAAAAAAAAAAAAAAGAGAAAAAAATAATAGAAAAAAAAAAAAAAAAAAAAAAAAAAAACATACGGGCTACCATCCTACATCTATCTTTAAATTTATGTTTGTTTATTTCAGCTTATCTAGAGTTTAGAGTGTCGAGTCTTGGCTTAGCAACGCCATTCTTCGTATGCATGTAACATTGAGATTTTTGACTTGCCACCACTAAATAGCCTATCCCACCAAACCCTTTGTTTCCTACCGTAAGCCTAACGTTACAACCCTTTAAAGACCTCTTTGATAGTCTTTCCTAGGTGCTTACGCCAAAGCGATGGAGGTTTGATCTATTCTCAAGCCTATGGTAATCTATGTACTAGGACCGTTAATGAGTGTTTATCTTCCATTTCCAATTTGTTATATTTCATATACACCCGAGAGATGTGAGTATCCAAACACCCCATGTGAGGTGCTAGTATGTATTTCCGTGCTTGTTATGACTTTTATGGGCTTATATGTGTTGTGGACTGTTTTAAACCAATGCTTCATGACCCCTAACTTATAAATTAATTGGCTAAAAGCACATTTGCTTGAGGACAAGCAAATACCAAGTGTAGGGATATTTGATAAGGTTTTAAATGTACCTTTTGAGGGTCGTTTAAGCCCTTATTTGATCACTTTGTATCCGTTATTGCTTAATATCGCCTTTTCACTTTTTAGGTCTCTTGAAGGCAAATCAGAATGGCACTTATTTGGACGAAAAGGCGGATATATGAAGAAAATGGCCAAAGTCAAGAATCGAGACACTCAAGTCGCTAAATTACAAGGGACGGCGCCATCGCTAATCTGCGACGCCGTCGGAGGAATTTGTGACGATACTCAAGAGAAATTGCTAGTTTTGAAGGACGGCCGGGCTTTAAAAGAGTAGGTCGTCGCAACTCGGACGGCCTAGATTCAATCCAGACGCGCCGAAGCTAAAGAGGACGGCGCCACAAGCATAAGGTGACGCCGTCGCAAGATTAACTGGCCAAGACGAAACCCTAATGACGGCGACACGACGGCGCCACAAATCATAAGGTGACGCCGTCGCACATGTAATCTTATATATAGAATCCGAATTTTTCGCTTTTAGAGTAGTCTTTTGGGTAAACTTTGAGTAAAACCTAAACCGAACCAAGGTCGTATTTTAGGGTTCTAAACCCTATCTTACACCAAGATAAGTTGTTTACTTCATTAATTTAATTATGTCTTCAATTATTTGTGTGTATGCTTGCATGTTCTCCATGTCCCGCTAATTTACTTGTGTGTTTGCTTAGGAATATGAAACTTAATTATTGAATATTGATTGGTTGTTTCTTATCTTAGTTGATTAATGATCTAGTAATGCGATAGGTCATTCGTTGTGTACTTAATGCTTGATTAATCTTTGTGAACCTTAGGTTATAGCACTTTGAGTTGTTGTAAGCTAAACTATCCAAAGAGGCCTTAGAGTTAGAGTTTATCATCCCTTGTGGGTTTTGTAGACGAGACCCTTTGGTAACTTCAAAGAGTTAGGGAGAAACGATACCCTACAACTCTAGACACACAACGCAATTAGGAATAAGGACGTGACAATTCAACCACCAATAGGAGATAATTAAGGAGTAGTAAAACCTAAGTAAACACATCTTTAAACTATCATACGAGCACACAATAATTAGACATAGACTACCACCACCTTAGTTTAGATAATTAGATAAAAGTAGAGTAATCGGTAGAAATACCAACCCCAAATCCAAACCCCGAGATTCAGACTTTTCCTTTTCTAAAAAACATAAAAGATAAAAATAATCTTCCTCAACCCCAACCTTAGCGTAGTAACTTCTCACTAGCATTCCTATTCCCCAGAGAACGATATCAATTCCCGTGGCTTACCCTAATACTACACTACAACGATTAGGTTCATCGCCTAGGGTGTTGAAAAACTTGCTCGACGAAAAGGAAGTTCCTTTGACCCCGAATGCGCTGTGTAAGCGTATCACACTACTTGAAAATAATGGTTTTATATATTGGAACAATAGATTCGAAACGTATGTGAAGTCTAAAGATATTGATCTTTTGTACATCGTTGTTGAAGGCGATTTTGAAGCCACTACAAAAGATGAAGATGGAATTTTAGTTAACATACCTCATGATAAACTCACCGATGAAATTAAGAAAAAGTTTTCCAAAAATAGTGAAGCTAAAATGGTTTTATATAATGCTTTACACAAAAAGGAATTCAAAAGAATCTCTGTTGGATCGATGTACTCTAACCAAACTAACTTAAATAGCTTGTTAGGTTTAATAACCTCGGATAAATCCTAAGTTATTAACAGAGAAACACCGAGCAAACTCTATTAAGTATCGGAATTTACTTAACAAAGCTAAGAAGAATAACTTTAACTTAGAACGATTTTATTAATAACCTAACTCGCTTATTATGTAGATCTTTAACAACTCTAATAATATCGAACTCTCTCTAAAACTCTAATAAAATCACGTCGCCTTATGCCAATCTAGGAGTCCTTTTATAGGCTCAAGGATACCCTAGTCGGTTTACAATTTGTATCCTTGTATCGTCAAGTAATCTAATATAGAATATTCTAGAATTACAAGACTTTCTATAAACAAATAAAACAGTTCTTTGATCTTGCAAGATTTTGACTTCAGATGCAAGATTTTGACTTTATCATTTAGCGATTTTGATTAATCTTCAAGACTTTAACTGCTCAAGACTTTCATATCCCAACAATCCTCCCTAACTTGAATTCTACTTTTTGACTTCAAGTTCCTTTGTGAATTATCTTTATCGCCTTCATCTTTAAGGAAAGATTGTGTCTTTATCTTTGGATTGTATCTTTGTAGTTTCTTGTGCATAGTCAAAGTATCCTAGAATTATTCCTTTACAAAGATCATCCAATAAGCTCCATCTTTTCAAAGAACACAAAGAACATATGACAATTTGTACATTCATTCGCTTTAAGTTGCAAACTATTCTCATCACTTCCGGTGTGTTAACTCCTATGAGAGGTGAATCATTGAAAATTTAATGGATTTAGATCTCTTTACCAAAACCATTAACTCGAGTAGCCAAATGTTTTGGTGTATAAGACCATGGTACATCGATAACCATATGATTTTTAGCAAATCATCGACTATCAATGTATTTCTTTTTGTCTTTACCAAAAGTCGTGCCCTTCGGACTAGTTAGTTCTTTCATCATGGTGAACTAATTATCATATAATGGTTTTTCAATGAATTTTACCACAAGCCATTTTCTTGTAGGCTAGCCAACTCTTCACATTCGATATGGTGAGTTGATTACCATCCAACTTATTAGCAAGTTGTCAACTAAAACGGATTTGATATATCTTTACGAGTCGTTTGCTCACGGATTAGTCAATCCTTTTGTAACCATGGTGGATTGATAACCTATTGATGTTATCATCTCAAAACCATTTATTCAACCTTTGTTTCAAAATCTTTATTACTTAACAAATGTTTTCTTCTAAAATCACTTAATCGGTTAAAGTCGCAAGCGCATTTTGATTAAAATTGTTTGATCGCCAGCATTTTAATAAAGCATCGATTTATCAAAATAATTTATTCAATTAAGTCACATACCGGTTATTCATTATCATCGCAATAGTAGTCCGGTTGATAAACAAATTGATGACCATACAAGCAATTTCATTATCCTCTTCAACTTCCATTCCATGCTCTAGCATCCTCTTCATAAGATCAACTCAGAAGAGGATATCTTCTATCGCCAAACATGTGAATCATTGTGCCATTTTCCACTCTAGAACATGAACTCGAGATTCTTCAAAAATCTCCAAAGAAACAATTCTTGAATTTTTCAAATCTTAATTACCCCTCAATATTACCCTCAATATTACCGTTGGAACAAGACTTAATAAGAAAAACAAGATTTTCCACGCAGTGCAAGACTTTCATAAAAAAGAGACTTTTCCAAATTCCTCTCAGATAAACTAAGTATACATAAATATCCTCCTCAAACAATGAACAGGATTATACTAATACTAAATAGTCCTCCCTTAAATGTAGCTCAAGAGTTAATCATGCCAATGCTCACCACCAAGTGATTGAATCTTGAAACATCAAAGCTTTTGGTGAGTAAGTCACTACATTATCATCCGTGTGAACCTTGACCACATTTATGAGCTCGTGCTCATAGCAATCTCGATAAAGTGATGCCTAATCTGAATGTGCTTGGTCTTGGAATGATAGACTGGATTCTTCACAATACAGATAGTACTCTCATTATCAATATTGATAGGAGTATTCTTGAAGTTGAACCCATAATCCAAGAGTTGATTTTGCATCCACAGAACTTGTCCACAACAACTTGCAGCAAACTAACTTGTTGGATCGATGTACTCTAACCAAACTAACTTAAATAGCTTGTTAAGGTTTAATAACCTCGGATAAATCCTAAGTTATTAACAGAGAAACACTGAGCAAACTCTATTAAGTATGCGGAATTTACTTAACAAAGCTAAGAAGAATAACTTTAACTTAGAACGATTTTATTAATAACTCTAACTCGCTTTTATTATGGATCTTTAACAACTCTAATAATATCGAACTTCTCTCTAAAACTCTAATAAAATCACGTGACGTTCTTATGCCAATCTAGGTGTCCATTTATAGGCTCAAGGATACCCTAGTCGGTTTACAATTTGTATCCTTGTGCGTCAAGTAATCTAATATAGAATATTCTAGAATTACAAGACTTTCTATAAACAAATAAAACAGTTCTTTGATCTTAAAGATTTTGACTTCAGAGCGATGACTTTGACTTTATCATTTAGCAAGACTTTGATTAATCTTTCAAGACTTTAACTGCTCAGCACTTTCATATCCCAACAATCTCCATGCTTAAAACCTCTAAAAAAATTTAGAATTCTTTAGTTGTAACTCATCAAGGTAATCAACAAGTGAAAAACAATAAAAATATATTTATTTGTTCAACAATATGAACAAATTTCAATATCGGATGAGGAAACTATAAATCATTCTTTTGCTAACTTTAATACTATAATTACATCTTTACAAGCACTTGATGAATCTTTCACTAGTCGTAACCATGTTAGGAAATATCTAAGGGCACTTCCATCCAAGTGGAGATCTAAGGTGACGGCAATCGAAGAGTCAAAAAATTTGACAATCCTCACCCTTGATGAACTCATAGGCAACTTAAAAGTCAATGAGCTTGTCCTTGCTAAAGATTCCGAAGCTTCAAAAGTGAAAGAGAAGCACAAATCTCTTGCCCTTAAAGCCAAGAAAGTCTCAAGCGATGAAGAAGACTCCTCTTCGGATAGTGATGACGAGGAGTATGCCATGGCGGTAAGGGACTTTAAAAAGTTCTTTAGAAGGAAGGGAAGATATGTCAAACAACCGTATGAAGATAAGAAAGGATTCCGGAAAATCAAAGAGGACGAGAAGCCAAGGGATGATCGCGCTAGCTTCAAATGTGGGTACCCAAACCACTTTATTAGTAAGTGTCCCAAACGCGATGATCAAAAGGCATTCGTGAGCGGTTCGTGGGGAATGAGCGAGGAGGAGGACGAAGAAATTTGTCTCATGGCAAATGACAAGGTGTGCTTAAAGGTCCACTTAGATCCGGATGAGTGGATCAAGGATAGCGGGTACACGAGGCACATGACCGGCAATAAAGATTTATTCTCCACATATGAATCCTTCAATGGAGGAAATGTGGTATTTAGAAATAGCAAAAGCAAAATCATCGGTAAAGGTACGATTTCTAACAAATCTCTAACCATTAACGATGTGTGTCACGTAGAAAACCTAAACTTTAACCTCTTAAGTATAGGACAAATATGTGATAAAAAGTGCAACGTACTTTTCAACAAAACCGATAGTAAGATATTAAAAAACGGCATCACCATAGGTAGAGGAATTAGGAAACTTGGAGTCTATGTCATTAAAATTGGTAATGAACTTAAACACAAACTTTGTCTTGCTTCTATGGATGATACTTTGACCTTATGGCATCGAAGATTGGGTCATGCCAATATGCGACTTCTTCAATCGCTATCATCCAAAGATCTAGTAAGAGATCTTCCTAAATTAAAATATGAACATCACTTTTGTGATGCTTGTAACGTAGGAAAACAAGTCCATTCTAGTCACAAAGCTAAAAACATGGTATCTACAACTAAGTGTCTAGAGTTACTACACATGGATTTATTTGGTCTGTCCGCTATCCAAAGTTATGGAGGCAACTACTACACTTTGGTTATAGTGGATGATTACTCTAGGTACACATGGACAAAATTATTAAAGAACAAAACTGAAACGTTCAACTACTTTGAAATATTAAGTAAGAAAATCCAAAGACAACTAGGAAGTCCTATAGTGTCTATTAGAATGGATCATGGTAGGGAATTCGATAATGAAGTATAATTTGGAGCCTTTTGTGACGCTAATGGTATTACTCACAACTTCTCGGCTCCTCGCACTCCACAATCGAATGGGGAAATTGAAAGAAAGAAGAGAACCCTACAAGAAATGAGTCGCACCATGCTAAATGAGCAATCCATACCTCAAAAGTTTTGGTGCAATGCCGTTGATACCTTAACGTACATACTTAATAGAGTCTTAATTAGACCATTTCTAGGTAAAACTCCATACGAGTTACTTCGAGGCAAAAATCCTACATTAGATCACTTTAGAGTCTTTGGTAGCAAATATTTTCTACTTAACACTAAAGATTACCTTACAAAATTTGATCCTAAATCAACCGAAGGTATCTTTTTAGGTTACTCTCCTAATAGCACAGCTTACGTCATATTAAATAAAGAAACAGTGAAGGTAGAAGAGTCATTAAACATAAAATTTGATGAAATTCCACCCAAACCTACTCCACCTCTTGTCGATGACGATGTTGTCGAAAGTGAAGCTATTGTAATAAAGAAAAAGATAAACGAAGAAGAAGAACCTTTAAATGATGAAATCATAAATATTAAAGAGTCCAAAGATCACCCCATAGATAAGGTCATAGGGAAGCTAAACGAAAGAACCTTAAGGTCTCAAGTTCAAAACCAAAGTAGCTTGTTTGGTTTTGTCTCAAACATAGAACCTAAGAATACACAAGAAGCCATAAAAGATGAAAGTTGGGTAATGGCTATGCAAGAAGAGTTAAATCAATTTGTTTCTAACGATGTTTGGACACTCGTCCCCCCCACCTAGTAATCAAACCATAATAGGAACCAAATGGGTATATAAAAACAAGTTAGATGCAAGTGGTATAGTGTCTAGAAACAAAGCTAGACTCATTGCCCAAGGGTATAATCAACAAGAAGGAATTGACTTTGATGAGACCTATGCCCTATTGGCTAGATTAGAGTCTATAAGAATACTTCTAGCCTATGCTTGTGCTAATGATCTTAAGCTTTATCAAATGGATGTCAAAAGTGCTTTTCTAAATGGTTTAATTAATTGTGACAACTCGTAATTTCAGGTCATTTGAACAAACTTTAAAAGTTTCACTATTTCATCATTTATCGTAAACTACGTTTACGAGTATCAAATTCGCGTAACCTTAATGGTTTAGCTGCGAATTCATGAACATATCATCAAGGACATTTCATATAGACTAGATTTAGTCTACATATCATCAATAACATCATTTCATATCAATATTATGCATGGGTTTGCATTTTTCATTAAACGTTTATTTTTCTATTAAATAAACGCTATCGCGTAATCAATTATTTTGAATATTTGATCCAACAATTCCAAAAATTATCCCGATATATTTTTATATTCATATTAAGATTATAAAAATAATATTATGAGTTTACCCGATGTTTTCAATTTATTTTGTATATAAATTATTATATTTATATAATTACGACGGTTTTCTTAAATACTACACGATAATTATTATTTCACTCAAGTTTTGCAAGAAATGTATTTTTATAATTTTTATGACTTTGATATATTTTATTTTGTATCGTTAAAATCTATTTTTAGTTAACGCTACAATTAAAACTTAATTATACATACAAATTACACATTACACATTACTAATAATACATTTAATACATCAAACACCTCATCCCCCCCCCTAAATATCCTAAGGCCAGCCACCTTACCCCCCTAGTCACCATATGTTATCAACTTGCCTTTTTCTACTAGCTCATGTATATCCTCATTTTTACTAGATATTATTTTGATACAACACATACATCACACACATTGAAGGTGTAAACCAAAAATCTTTCTCTCCTCTCCTCCCCATTGATGGTTCGGCCAAGACCAAGAAACATGAAGAAACTATATTTTTTTTCATCATCCAAGTGACTATCAAGTCCTATTAGTTATCTATTTCAAGGTTTTGAAATAAAAACCTAAAGATTAATTAAGGTTTTCATCATTTTCTTCCACAACATCATTCAAGTAAGCAATTCATGACCATCATAATTCTTTTATATCCATTATTATGTTATTTCATCATTTTTGCAAGAATCATGCATGTTACATATGAGTTTATACCACTTTTAGTGTTTTTATTACTTATTATCAATTATAATCATCCTATAAATTATCCCTTGTAACATATCACTTTTAGTGATGTCTAGGAACCCATGACACCCTAAGAAGGTGTATGGTAGGATTTGAATAGCCGGAGTTGTTTTGAATTGGTTAGAATAGGTTTTTGCGAGAAAAACTCATTTCGACAACTATTATTAAAGGGTCTGTCCTTATTTTTGAAATCTGGAAAATCCGACAGTTTGTAAAATATTTTGGGCTAGATATTTAGAAAATACACTTCAAAACGAAAGCGTGGCGCTTGAGCGGATTAAAGCGGAGCTATAACGAAGAAGTTATGAATTTTTCAAGTTGGCGGCGAAAACTATAATTTTCGGAAATTTCAGCATGTATTGTTTATTTTGTACGAGCCAAAAATGAAACTTAGGTGTTATAAATTATGTCGACTTGTCAAAAATATGTTAGTATACTTTGATACAAAGCTAAGGACCTTTAAAACGTAGAAAACGGATTTGTAACGATTAAATTATACACGTTTTCACAAAGTTGCCGTAACTTTATTATATAAGAAAAACTATATTATTTCTAATAGGCAAATATTACGGCAAAACTAGTTACCATGTTGGAGGTCGTTTTTAACATTGATGTAGAACTTTTTATAAAGTGATGTCTTCTAGTAAAAGTAAGTTCGCCAAGTATATTTTCCTAAATGTCCGACCGTTTGTCTAACGGAGTTGTAATGAATTAAATACGGTCACTCAAACTTTTCGAAACCATCCTTAAACAATATTTTGGATACAAGTACCATACTTTACCTATGTTTTCTCTATGATCGAGACCTCTATGATGAAAACTTAAATGCTAAAACTTTGAGATAATGATACAAGCTTCCTAAAACCGTTGAGTTTGTTTCCTAACACTCGGCGTACACCATTTTACGACTAGCTTTTCAAGGCCGTTTAGTCACTTTCATGAAATTTTCAATGACATTATTTTATGACGAAAAGTTATAATTTCATAATAAATCATTAAATGATTATCGAGGATATCATTTCAAAGTAAATACTTGTAAAGTATTTTATAACATGACGAGATGTCATAAACATATATTCGACGATAAATTATATTTTCAAAAGCGTACAAGTGGTATAGATTACATGTGGATTTGCATGCACAACATTGTTTCATGATTTACATTAGAACATATCATTCATAATAGGTCACGGTCGAGGTTGCTCCTCATTTCAAGATTGCCATTATATCATCATAATCATTGCAACGGTGAGTTTTCATAGCCCGATTTATTCAAGTTTTACTTATTTCAAACCTACGGGAGAATACATTGCACATCATTTTTATTACGATGCCAAGTATATCAAATTCATTACATTGCTTAAGTTACCTTATGCCAATTGAATGTCCCCATTATATAACATGAACCGTTAATTCGAAAGAAGCGAGGGTGAGTGGATAGATCTATCGAGGGTGACTCCTCCATCCGGGTTGGTGGATTCCAACTGGTTAAACGGATGCATTTCATTTAATAACATTATTTGAGTTGTTTGGCAAACACTCTGTTGGGGCGAACATCATGATCAGTCTAGTTTCGGTGTCATGGACTTATAGCAATTGTATCATTTTTGTGGCGACATTGTCATACATAATTTATACTTGTGGTAGTCGTATTAAACATTTTCAACAACTCTATGAACTCACTCAACCTTTGTGTTGACACTTTTAGCAATGTATTTTCAGGTTTCTAAGGCATTCACTTCATGGCATGCATGTGGACATATCATAGAGTCGCGGTGACGACGCGTCTCACATGGGATTTATACACTTTAAAAACATCGTTTGACTTGTACCAAACTTACTTTCCGCACATAGTAACTTTCATTTGGGACCTATCTTTGTAACTCTGAATGTTTTTAATAAATCAAGCGATGTCTTTTCCAAACGACACTTTAGGTCGTTCAATATAATTGTGATTGTGATGCTATGACGGTCAACCCCGTGAATTCCATTTCACGCAAAGCAGTAATTTGGGGTGTGTGATTGGCATCGAGCTTGATTATAGAGAACTAGGTTGCATCATTGACCTAGACTATAACTACATCATCATAGCATCTCATCATTTCATCATAAGTGCATAGTCACTATACATGCGATTTCATACGCACATTTTACGAGTTATTTACTTTCATTTCAAAAATCGATTGTCACATAGATGCCTTCAAATACCCATCCCAACATACTCACCTCACTTTGACATGGAGAATGCCCTGTCATTCCCTATCACACTTTTAACATCAGTTGACTCAACACCGATAACATCAGATAATGAGACTGAACCCTTTTAGGAGGACGAAGTTGCACCTACACCATCACGATCATCATTGATTCACTGTAGGATCAGGACAATTTTTATCATTTTGTTGAGACAGATCATACCATTTGGTAGGACTTACAAGCTTAGTCCTAGTGGACCTATTAGTCATACATTTGATTTGCCGCTTGGGAAGCATGCATAATTTGACACACCACTACCATCTACCACTAAGACTACAGAAACTACACTATCTTATAGAATTTGAGGACTGTGAGAGTTTCAAAGTTGTTGTTGCTAGACAGCCTACTACTCATACACTTGAGGCATGCTTAAACCACCGACAGGAACCGATAATAAGTACCTTTCTAGCTAATGTAATCTTTATCATTTATTATCTCCACGATAATCACAACCTTTGTTTATTTCATTCCTTATTCCAATTGCCCAATTTTCAATCATTTCGCGATGATACTTCACTATCTTACTAGGGGTTAGGCCAACTTTATTCTTGACCAATTAGGAGACTATTATAATTCTATGAGGTTTTCCCGTGTATCCTACAAACCATTCAACAAATTATATTTCAAGTTACTTTGCTACTACTTCATAACATTATTTCACTTAAATTTATTTCAAGCTATTCTACACTATCTTAGAAACATTGTTTCATAAAGTTTTAAAACAAGTTGTTTCGTTACCACCCTATAAATTGGCTTTCAGTCATTTTATCAACTATTTAATACCATCATGCGAAACGATTTTCATGTTACTCTGAAAAATTATTGAGCCATTATCTTACAAAACAAAACGTTGAATACCATTTAAAACTTCGGAGGAACATAATACCATTTCAACTAAACCAAGCATCACATCATTTGTCCTCGATTATACATGGCCTGATCACCTATGTATAATTCAGGAAGAATTATGTCATGAAATTAACAAGCATCATTTCAAATCTCTTAAAACAATCTTCACTCAAAAGCAAAGCTTTGTAATCAGATAAATTGTTCATAAACATTTCTTTTTGTTAACACTCTATAGATTCCTATATCTTTCATCACTCACTCAACCAATAAGTTAGAAATTTCGAGTTACCTTTTTAGGAAAGGCTTTCTATATAATCTATGAGGAGGATTCCTCGATACAAGAAAACAATGAAAGGGTTTCGGAATTACCAACAAGGACTAGAAGTATATAGTAAGACCTTTCAAAACTCAACAAAAATCTTAAGCCATCACGGGACAATCCGAACCACTATCTTCGGATTAGAAGCCAAATTCTATTATTTCAAAATTTCTAGCTAGACCGAGTTACAAGATTTAGTACGAAGCAAATACACACTAAGCAACACTATAGGGATAAACCAAGTCTTCTAACTGGGACTGCAGAACATTCCATTTAACATGGCCTCAACAATGTGTGAACTTTCCTACAATGAGTTTCCCTTAAAGGAAAATTTGGTTAAATTTAGGTTATCAATATAAACTTTCCCTAAGGCATTGTGTTCTCTAGAAATTACGGATAACCTCACTTTCATATCAAGAGATGCAACAGGTTTGAACATATCGGACAATCAATGACTCCCCATCTACAAATGAAATTAGAACAAAAATTCTTCGACATAGTATGAGCTGATATCTATTTTTTTGCTAGCATGATAACAATCTAAGTGATGAAATATCTTAGAAGCACTCAATATCGGAAGAAATCTTGAAAATAAACCATTACACCACATTACTTAAATATTTAAGGTTTTGTGACTTGACAACATATAGCATGGAAACACTTCGATAATCAAACAATAAACATTTTAGTCATGGAGACTAAGCACCTTAGGCAAGTAAGATTCAAGTAATGACATTCGCTAGAACGAGAAACGCGAGGAATCACAATTGTTACCCATAATCTATTCTTTTCAATAAGGTCATTTTTCGATAGACTTAACATTTTGAAATTTGGCACGAGACACGTGGTATCAATTTCAGTTGTACCTAATGTAAGGTAGCCAATCCTTCTTAGACTTCTATCAATCATTTCAATCTTTCCATGGAATCTATTAGGACATGAGTACCATCTATTATCCTCAGCTCAATGGTTAGAGCGAGAGAACGATTCAAACAATAGAAGATATGCTCAAAGCATGTGTGATATTCTAGAAATGATTAGGTAAATCATTCTTCATCGACAAGTTGCTTTACAACAATAGTTATTACATGAACATATTGACTACGCCATTTGAGGCACTCTATGGTTGAGGTGTCAATCACTTATTTACGGGCAAAAATCAGGAAAGTCCAACTCACTAGTCAATGACTCATTCATGAAACAACAAAGTGATCGTACAGATCAAAAATCAGTTACAAATAACAACATATAGCTAGATAAGCTACGTCGATATACGACGCAAAATATTGGAAGTATGTTCCATAAGTCGCAAACCATTAGAATTTCAAGTTGGTAAAAGATTATGTTCGAAGTCCCGTCTTGGAAGGGCGTGGTACGATTTAGAAAAACATTGGACGACCCAATGCGTCTCAAATATTCTCACCTTTTCACAAGTAACATTGTACAACCTAACATGGATGACAATTCAAGGATTTACAAACTTTGAAAATTCCTTTTGGTTGGGGAATGTGACAACTCGTAATTCGGTCATTTGAACAAACTTTAAAAGTTTCACTATTTCATCATTTATCGTAAACTAGGTTTACAGTATCAAATCTCGCGTAACCTTAATGGTTTAGCTGCGAATTCATGAACATATCATCAAGGATATTTCATATAGACTAGATTTAGTCTACATATCATCAATAACATCATTTCATATCAATATTATGCATGGGTTTGCATTTTCATTAAACGTTTATTTTCTATTAAATAAACGCTATCGCGTAATCAATTATTTTGAATATTTGATCCAACAATTCCAAAATTATCCCGATATATTTTTATACTCATATTAAGATTATAAAATAATATTATGAGTTTACCCGATGTTTTCAATTTATTTTGTATATAAATTATTATATTTATATAATTACGACGGTTTTCTTAAATACTACACGATAATTATTATTTCACTCAAGTTTTGCAAGAAATGTATTTTTATAATTTTTATGACTTCGATATATTTTATTTTGTATCATTAAAATCTATTTTTAGTTAACGCTACATTTAAAACTTAATTATACATACAAATTACACATTACACATTACTAATAATACATTTAATACATCAAACACCTCATCCCCCTAAATATCCTAAGGCCGGCCACCTTACCCCCTAGTCACCATATGTTATCAACTTGCCTTTTTCTACTAGCTCATGTATATCCTCATTTTTACTAGATATTATTTTGATACAACACATACATCACACACATTGAAGGTGTAAACCAAAAATCTTTCTCTCCTCTCCTCCCCATTGATGGTTCGGCCAAGACCAAGAAACATGAAGAAACTATATTTTTTTTCATCATCCAAGTGATTATCAAGTCCTATTAGTTATCTATTTCAAGGTTTTGAAATAAAAACCTAAAGATTAATTAAGGTTTTCATCATTTTCTTCCACAACATCATTCAAGTAAGCAATTCATGACCATCATAATTCTTTTATATCCATTATTATGTTATTTCATCATTTTTGCAACAATCATGCATGTTACATATGAGTTTATGCCACTTTTAGTGTTTTTATTACTTATTATCAATTATAATCATCCTATAAATTATCCCTTGTAACATATCACTTTTAGTGATGTCTAGGAACCCATGACACCCTAAGAAGGTGTATGGTAGGATTTGAAAAGCTTCGGAGTTGTTTTGAATTGGTTAGAATAGGTTTTGCGCGAGAAAAACTCATTTCGACAACTATTATTAAGGGTCTGTCCTTATTTTTGAAATCTGGAAAATCCGAAAGTTTGTAAAGTATTTTGGGCTAGATATTTAGAAAATACACTTCAAAATGAAAAAGTGGCCACTTGAACGGATTAAAACGGGGCTATAACGAAGAAGTTATGAATTTTTCAAGTTGGCGACGAAAACTATAATTTTCTGGAAAATTCAGCATGTATTGTTTATTTTGTACGAGTCAAAAATGAAACTTAGGTGTTATAAATTATGTCGACTTGTCAAAAATATGTTAGTATACTTTGATACAAAGCTAAGGACCTTTAAAACGTGAAAAGCGGATTTGTAACGATTAAATTATACGTTTTCACAAAGTTGCCGTAACTTTATTATATAAGAAAAACTATATTATTTCTAATAGGCAAATATTACGGCAAAACTAGTTACCATGTTGGAGGTCGTTTTTAACATTGATGTAGAACTTTTTATAAAGTGATGTCTTCTAGTAAAAGTAAGTTCGCCAAGTATATTTTCCAAAATGTTTGTCTAACGGAGTTGTAATGAATTAATTACGGTCACTCAAACTTTGCCGGAAACCATCCTTAAACAATATTTTGGATACAAGTACCCTACTTTACCTATGTTTTTCTCTATGATCGGAACCTCTATAACGAAAACTTAAATGCTAAAACTTTGAGATAATGATACAAGCTTCCTAAAACCGTTGAGTTTGTTTCCTAACACTCGACGTACACCATTTTATGACTAGCTTTTCAAGGCCGTTTTAGTCACTTTCATGAAATTTTCAATGACATTATTTTATGACGAAAAGTTATAATTTCATAAAATCATTAAATGATTATCGTAGGATATCATTTCAACGTAAATACTTGTAAAGTATTTTCTAACACGACGAGATGTCTCCAACGTATATTTCGACGATAAATTCTATTTTCAAAAACGTACAAGTGGTATAGATTACATGTGGATTTGCATGCACAACATTGTTTCATGATTTACATTAGAACATATCATTCATAATAGGTCACGGTCGAGGTTGCTCCTCATTTCGATGATTGCCATTATATCATCATAATCATTGCAACGGTGAGTTTTCATAGCCCGATTTATTCAAGTTTTACTTATTTCAAACCTACGGGAGAATACATTGCACATCATTTTATTACGATGCCAAGTATATCAAATTCATTACATTGCTTAAGTTACCTTATGCCAATTGAATGTCCCCATTATATAACATGAACCGTTAATTCCGAAAGAAGTGAGGGTGAGTGGATAGATCTATCGGTGACTCCTCCATCCGGGTTGGTGGATTCCAACGGTTAAACGGATGCATTTCATTTAATAACATTATTTGAGTTGTTTGGCAAACACTCTGTTGGGGCGAACATCATGATCGATCTAGTTTCGTGTCATGGACTTATAGCAATTGTATCATTTTGTGGCGACATTGTCATACATAATTTATACTTGTGGTAGTCGTATTAAACATTTTCAACAACTCTATGAACTCACTCAACCTTTGTGTTGACACTTTTAGCAATGTATTTTCAGGTTTCTAAGGCATTCACTTCATGGCATGCATGTGGACATATCATAGAGTCGCGGTGACGACGCGTCTCACATAGGATTTATACACTTTAAAAACATCGTTTGACTTGTACCAAACTTACTTTCCGCACATAGTAACTTTCATTTGGGACCTATCTTTGTAACTCTGAATGTTTTTAATAAATCAAGCGATGTCTTTTCCAAACGACACTTTAGGCCGTTCAATATAACTGTGATTGTGATGCTATGACAGTCAACCCCCAGGAATTCCATTCCGCTGCAAAACAGGTAATTTGGGGGTGTGACATTAATGAAGAAGTATATGTAGCTCAACCTCCGGGCTTCATCGATTTTGAAAAACCTAAACATGTGTATAAGCTAAAGAAAGCCGTTTATGTTCTTAAACAAGCTCCAAAAGCTTGGTATGATAGACTCAAGTCATTCTTAATCAAACACAACAACACCATGGGGTTAGTTGATAAAACACTTTTTACTAAGAAAAGAGAGTCGCATATAATCATTGTTCAAATATATGTAGATGATTTTATATTCGGATCTACTTGTCAAGACATGTGTGATGATTTCTCTAAAATCATGCATGACGAGTTCGAGATGAGTATGATGGGAGAACTTAGCTTCTTTCTTGGTCTACAAATCAAACAAGTAGAAGATGGTATCTTCTTTAATCAATCTAAATACATTAAGGAGATGTTAAAGAAATTTGGTTTAGAAGAGTCAAAACCAATTAGGACACCAATGTCATCCGACACTAAACTCACAAAAGATGAAGACGGCGAATCCGTTGATAACACAAAATATCGTGGCATGATTGGTACTCTTCTCTACCTCACGGCTAGACGTCCGGATATCATGTTTAGCGTTTGTCTATGTGCTAGGTTTCAAGAAGATCCTAAAACATCACATCTAGAAGCCGTCAAAAGGATATTTAGATACATTAAGGGTACAACTTAATTAGGATTGTGGTATCCTAAGGGTACGGGAGTAGAAACAATTGTATATGCAGATTCTGACCATGCATGTGATTATGTTGACCGAAAAAGTACAAGTGGGGTATGTACTTTCACTTGTACTTTTATGGGATGTTGGTTAACATCTTGGTTCTCAAAGAAGCAAACGGCATTAGCAATATCAACAACCGAAGCCAATATGTCTCCGCCGGCAAAGCATGCCAACAAGCACTATGGATGAAACAAGCGTTAGTTGACTACGACATTCATCTAAGTAACATAGCCATTCTATGTGACAACAAAGGTGCCATCGATTTAAGCAATAATCCGGTAGCGTCCGAAGACAACATAGCCGACGTCCTCACCAAACCGTTGAAGCAGGAACAATTCAACCTACTTCGTCTTGGTCTTGGTCTCATGGAACAATCGTCGTAATTTGCTTTTAAACTCTACAAGGTATGTAAACACTAGCCTTTTACTTTCTGAGTCTAGGATCTCTATTTCATGCACAACTTACAAGCAATACGGGAATTTTCAAAACCCAAGATAATTTTTACTTATATTTCATAGTTTTCTCTTAGTTTTCAAGATAAGTACCTTTTTCAAAGACGTAATTGCATACATATTCACACTTAGAAACCTCTTTTAAAAAAAATTCTAAAAGGATACCTCTTCCCGTATCACTTTCATAAAAGCCATTTCTCACGTTTAGGACAAATCGCTTTTTCATTATTAATACAAAGTAAAAACCCGTTTTCATTGCATCTCATGTCTTTTGAATGCTAAAGAGGACACATAACTAATATGTGTTTTTGGTACATTCATTTAAAACACAATGAATTAGGAACACTCGGTTATCTCACATAATAGTGTGCTTTTTACTTCTAGTTTATTTTCTTTTCTTTTAGGAGTCGAGATAACCGCAACTCCAAATGGTTTGCATATAGGCACACACTAGGCACAAATGTTTCCAAAAATGAAAATTTTGAGCTGCCTGAATCACCAGTACCACGGATCCCAGCCTTAATGCTCGATGGATCCCTCAAGGGAAGGATCCGTGGGATCCGTGAGACATAAGCTAATTTTATCTTCTATTTTTCTCACTTTGGATGAAAAATTCAATAGTTTCAATCATTCCTTTTATTTTATTTTTTGGAGTATGTTATTTAATGCTTGTGTTCCCATGATCACATGCCTTAAATTCATATCTAATCATTAGATTTTAATCCACATTTTGGGTCAAGCATTCATTACAATGCATTATTTTTCTATAAATAGGATTCCCAAAATGCTTGCATATTCATCACTCCTAATATAACAACAAAATGTAGTGGTACATTCATTTAAGAAACAATGAATTAGGAGCACTCGGGTTATCTCACATAATAGTGTGCTTTTTCACTTCTAGTTTATTTTTCTTTTCTTTTTAGGAGTCGAGATAACCGCAACTCCAAATGGTTTGCATATAGGCACACACTAGGCACAAATGTTTCCAAAAGGAAAATTTTGAGCTGCTCGAATCACCGAGACCACGGATCCCAGCCTTATCGTCGGACGGATCCCTCAAGGAAGGATCCGTGGTATCCATGAGACGAAGCTTTTTTATCTTCTATTTTCTCACTTTGGATGAAAACTTCAATATTTTCAATCATTCCTTTTCTTTTATTTTTTTGGAGTATGTTATTTAATGCTTGTGTTCTCATGATCACATGCCTTAAATTCATATCTAATCATTAGATTTTAATCCACATTTTGGTTCAAGCATTCATTACAATGCATTATTTTTCTATAAATAGGATTCCCAAAATGCTTGCATATTCACCACTCCTAAACAAGGCCTTGTAATATAACAACAAAATGTAGTGGTACATTCATTTAAGAAACAATGAATTAGGAGCACCCGGGTTATCTCACATAATATTGTGCTTTTTCACTTCTAGTTTATTTTTCTTTTCTTTTAGGAGTCGAGATAACCGCAACTCCAAATAGTTTGCATATAGGCACACACTAGGCACAAATGTTTCCAAAAAGGAAAATTTTGAGCTACGAATCACCGATACCACGGATCCCGGCCTTAATGCCGGACCGGATCCCTCAAGGAAGGATCCGTGGGATCCGTGAGACAGAAGCTAATTTTATCTTCTATTTTTCTCACTTTGGATGAAAACTTCAATAGTTTCAATCATTCCTTTTATTTTATTTTTTTGAGTATATTATTTAATGCTTGTGTTCTCATGATCACATGCCTTAAATTCATATCTAATCATTAGATTTTAATCCATATTTTGGGTCAAGCATTCATTACAATGCATTATTTTTCTATAAATAGGATTCCCAAAATGCTTGCATATTCATCACAAACAAACATCATCATGTTATCCAAAAGAACTTCCAACATAGATGAATCACCTAGTGCAAGCAACCCCTTTCAAGAAATCCAAAACTTTGTCCTCCCACCTTCCAAAGTACCACCACCCAAATCTAGAAAAACCGCACGGATTAGCATCCGGCCTTGTTGCTTAGCAAAACCATCATCAAATGCTTCATCACCAACAACTCATTCACCACAAGATGCTTCCATTATAGCACCTCCTTCATCACCAACAAGTACACCAACTTCATCACCCATCACATCACCACCTAAAGCAAAAAGAACTAGTCTTTTTGACACCTCCCACTTCTCCAAACACAATTTTCAAAGACCTTGAAACCTCACCACCATTAGCTCCCATTGTGTTACAAGAACATCTAGGTTCTTTTCCACCACTACTACCAAACATTCCGGACTTTGATCTGTATTTTCCAACTTTTCCACCACAACTTCCGCATCTCACAAATCAAAGTCACCCGTAAAAACTTCCGCACTCATTACCCACATCACTTACATTGTAAGCATTGCCAATCCACTAGGGATATTGCAATAGAGATTAGGGAAGAAATGCGAGTCATACATAACCTCATCCTTGATCGCATCAACATCATTACTCACCAAAACTTCCATCCATAAACCTTATGCAAGCATGGAAGGAATCAGTTTTATTACCTTTAGTGTTTTTCTTTTGAGTCATTTTTCAAGAACAAGTCTTGTTCTTACTTTTACATGCTTGTATGTGGCATAAGTACCACTACATTTTGTTGTTATATTACAAGGCCTTGTTTACATACCTTGGCTCCCAATCTGATTTTCGTTAATCACAAGATTACTTATGCATGTTACTACTAACCCTTTCTTTGAAGGATTTTTTATTTTTTCTCACTTGATGCCCCATTCTATGGTAAGCTACCGTCAAGGGGGAGTTAGCGATACGTGGACTATTTTTCCACATTTTATTTCTTCGTTGGGTTAACTTTTTGTTTTGACAAAAAGGGGGAGAATAAGTAAAACTTAGGCTTTCAAAACATACATCTAATCTTAAGTTTTACTCATCATAACATTATGTTTTTTCATCAACAAAAAGGGGAATATTGTTAATACAAATAAACCGTAAAAACGTTTATTAATATTTAGCGATCTCTTTGTGTTTTGTTGATAACAAATATGATGTTATCATAAGTAAAATTATAAGGATACATGTTATTTTTGTAAAGCATTTACATATAGTCATTTAATACAAATTGTTGTAATAAATCATTTGTTGTAATAGTTTATTAGGATGGGTAAAAACCACAACCCATGGAGCATATCTATAACCCATGGTATTGACCCATATCCATTTGACTAGATGCATTACATCTATTAAATACATTGTATCTAAATGAAATACCTATGGACCAACCCATAACCCATGACCCATGACCCATAACCAAAAAACCCATGGGCAAAGAGGAGCGTCCCACGGGTCCCTGGTGTTACACTAGACGGATCCCTTAAGGGAGGGATCTGTGGGATCCGTGGAATAGTGGCAAGATTTTGCCTATAAATAAAGAGCCATTTCTTCATTTCTCTTCACCCCTCTTCTTACTAACTCTCTCATATATTCGTACACTCTTCTAACAAAAGATCACTTGATTAGTTGTTCTTCTTTCTATTGTGATTCTCATATAGGTCCTTCTCTAAGGCAAGATTACAAGCTTTCTACAAGTCATCCAAGCAAGGGGTCCTTGATTGATTTGTTCCTTCACAAGATTTCTGTAGCAAAGATCTTGTACTTGATATTTCACATAGTTGTTGTGTAATAGTTGTGTTGGTTTGGTCCTCCGTGTTACGGACTCGGTATTTAGCTTTGTACGGAAAAAGGTGTAAGCAACGTTGTGAAGGCTTCTCTCGCCAAGTGAAGGAGTTTGTTGACATAGTGCTTGAACTCTCGAGTAGGTGACTCGGGGAGTGGAGTAGGGAAAGGAAGGTGTCCTTGTAGCCGAACCACTATAAATCGGTTGTGGCATTTCTATCCCTTACTTTACTTTCTTTACTTGCATTACTCTTAGATCTATACTTTATCTTCATCCATACGATTTCACATAACATCAAATCTAAAGTTTTTAGAAACTAACTCAAAATCAGCAAAAATATTCAACCCCCCTTCTAGTTTACCACATCCATGTTCTTGCTCACCAAGGGAGAATGCATATCCATGCCCCTCGCACCCACAAGTACATTTGGTCAACACCATCAATTTGTGTTTCAAACAAACCATTCCAAAAGACCAAAAACCAAAGTTGACGGTCCATCCAACTCTTGAAACACCGACCAATCAAGAACCCAAACCTACTCTAGAAGAGGAATTTAAGGAGCTTTACCAAGAAAAAGCGGTTCTTGAAGTCTTGTCGCATGCGCCTTACTATAATTCTTTGAAAGATAAATATAAGCGAGGACTAAAGCTAGGAGAACGTGGGTCTGCGTTTGTGCAAAACAAATTACCTAAGAAGTTAGATGATCCCGGGCTATTCATTCTTCCGTGTAGCATTGGAAATTCCAAAGCTTTCGACACATTAGCCGATCTAGGGTCAAGTATCAACCTTCTTCCGTTGTCCCTCCATAAAAGCCTTAACCTAGGTAAGATAGAACCAACAGAAACAATCATAGGTTAAGCGGACGGTAGTGTTGCGTATCCGATAGGAATAATGAAGGACATGGTAGTACACATAGGTTGATTAACTCTTTTGGCGGATTTCCATGTGCTAGACATGAATAGGGACACTACATGCCCATTGTTAGTTGGAAAAGGATTCTTAGTTATCGCTAGTGCCATAATCGATTGTAATATGTTTAAGATAGTGGTAGGAGAAGGGAGTGCTAGGTCAATTTATGATGTCAATAAGCATTCCTATTATAATGAGGATGAACAAATACCTCATGAGATCATGTTGGATAGGAGACCATCTAGATATGTACCTTGGACCAATAGAGACTTCGTAGGCCCTCAACGACCTTTCTATCTAGAAGAGACCTACATGAGTAACTCAACTTTCCAAGAACGACAATTGCCTAGGGACATTGAAGTGAACCCATTCGAGGATACTTTAGTGCTTAGGAAGATGACCGAATTCCTAGGAACCTTGCCCGTTAATCTTTGCATGAATTGGTGGAAAGTTCAATGTAAGAAGCCTAGGTACAATTGGAATTGGGATATGCCACCTAGTGATGGGAATGGAGAGTAGCACATTAGGATGACAGTCTATGATCCCAATGGTGAGAAGTTTGAAAAAGCATACCGGACTAAGCATACTAAGAGAAAATTAAAAGATAAGTTTGAGCCCACTGATATCCTTGAGGAAAAACTTACTTACCTAAGTATGTAGGAGCACGACTTAAAGTCTAGCTATAAAACTCATAAATAAAAAAAAGCGCTTCGTGGAAGGCAACCCATGCTTAATTTTTTGCTTGTTTTGTTTTTCAATTTTTGTTTGTGTGTTCATATATCTTTTTCATTGTTGTTTATTCTCATGTTAGACTTTGTGAAAATGATTTATTTTGATTTTAACCTCGTCTTAATTGCATATAAAGGTATTTTACAAAGAGATAAGTGTAGGGAAGATCACATATGTTTTTAAGAACATAACATGAGATTAACAATAATTGAAATTGTGTATATTTGTGTGTTTGTTATAGTCAAATGTTTATATCGAGTCATAACGGATATTTTGCAGAATTTTTTCTAGGTTTTAATGAGGTAATTTTTCCAGAATTTTTCTAGAAAAACGCATTAGACCACTTTTTGTCAGGACAACCTGACGGCGTCAGGATTAACACCGACGACGTCAGGCAATGTAGAAACAGAATGTCAGTTTCGTTTTCTGTGTAACTTGTAATTCTTGGAAATTCCTAATTCTTAATTTTCCAGAATGTTTGGATTTAGTAAATCTGGTAGTTAAAGAGTCGGTCACCTCAAGTATATGTATTCGTTAGAAATCTCGTGGTCATTGTCATTTTAGTGTTAGTAAATAGTTTTTTAAGTAACACCGTGGAGGACGGACGAGTCTTTACCCACTGTATGCCTGATCCACAGCCCGTAGGAGGTGTGAATTGTAAGAAACTATAAATACCCTCTACCTCCCAAAGTAGAGGGTTGGAGCTTTCAATATCATTTTTCTTTTTCTCACTAAAGTTCCCAACTCTCTTCCACTTTCTCTCTCTAAACTACAAACCATTCGACCCTATATAGTGTTATGTGATGTGTTTATGAAATCCAATATGTTACAAATGGTATCAGAGCCAGGTTTGATCACTCATCTTTCATGTTCTTGGAGTTCTAGTAGTTTTCATAAGGTTTTTGGGTTTGAATGAGTTTATAGTAGTTTGCATCATTTGCATCATTTCTTGTGTTAAAGTTTGAATTTTGATTGTACTTTTGTGTTTAGAATCATTATAAGTATTTAGGTTTTGGTTTAGAAGGTTTGAATCATCGTGGTTGAGTTGTTTTGGATTGAAAAGTAGTGTTTTTGAAAGTTTGTTGGATGCGAATTGTGTCTCTGATTGTTTTTCTTTGATGCGAGTTGTCTACTCTGAGCTTGCTTATTGAAGCGAGTTGTCTTATATGCGAGTTGTCTATTGAGACAAAACGACAAGAAAGGACAAAGTAGTGGGTGTACCTATGTACTATGCGAGTTGTCAGCTTATGCGAGTTGTGCTTTATGCGAGTTGTTTGTTAAGCGAGTTGTCGTTTAAGCGAGTTGTTAAATAGGGTGCGAGTTGTCTTGTACTACGAGTTGTGTTGTACTGCGAGTTGTCTCCTACTGTGACTTGTCTTGGCTGCGACTTGTCTAGGGTGCGAGTTGTCTTGGGTGCGAGTTGTCTTGGGTGCGACTTGTCAAGTGTGCAACTTGTCTTTTAAGACTTGTCATTTCTTAGTGTATTCGTTTACGGTTTTCTTTTGATTTAGTAAAATCCGTGAAAGAATCTATTTCAGTTTAATCAAAATAGTAAAATTCGTAGAATCAGTAATCATGTCTACAATCACTTCTTCTATTGTCGACGACGCTCAAGTTGCGCAGGATCGATACTCGTCCTCCCATCTTTGGATAGAACCGATTATGACTCTTGGGCTCAAAGAATCGATCAGTAGTGCTTAGGAAAAGAAAATGTGGTTAACATACTTAAGTCAATTGATGAAGGACCTTATCAAGTTGAGACTACGAGACATTCTTGAAAGCGCTGATGATGGTTCAATGATATTAGGATTGGATAGACCAAAGGCGTATGATGAACTTCTCGATAAGGAAAAGAAGAGATACGATGCGTAAATCGGGCTTCAAACATCATACTTGAGGTTTACCTAAGGACATTTACAAGTTGATCAATCACAACACTGAAGCTAAGGCAGTATCGGACAATGTTAAGATAATTCTCTCTGGTTCTGAATTGACTAAAGAAGACAGGAAATCTCAGCTCTATGATGACTTTGAGAACTTTAAGATGAATCCATGGGAAAGTGTTATTGAATATCATGTAAGATTCCACAAGCTTGTGAATGATATGAGGAATATCAAAATGACAATGCCAAATATTCAGCTCAATTCAAAGTTTGTGAACAACATGAATCCCGAATGGCACAAATTTGTCACTGCAGTCAAGCTAAACAAAGGTTTGAGGAAAACCAATTATGAGCAATTGTATGCTTATTTGCTCCAAAATGAGAAGCATGTTGTGTTTGAATGGATGATCCTTGAAAAGTTTAACAACAATGCTGGAAATGCTAGCTTTTCAAATGATTCAACTACATTCTACACTAATGTGGGAATAACTACCAAGGCATCTCAAGTCATACCTACTGGAAATGGTAATCACAAACTCATTCCGGATCCAGGGTATAAGCCTCCATAATCAGACACATTCATGGAACAGCTTGTCAATCAATTGGCTTTAATGGTCAAGCGTACTTGAACTTCACCCCACACACCAACAATCATCTGAAGCGCATCCAATCTTCACAATCATGCTACGGTTAAAGACGGAAGGTAGTGGTGCAAAATGTGTAAGGAAGACGAATGCATACTTTCCACATAATGAGCAAGGGAATGTTGGTGTTGGATATGGGAATGTTGGTGCTGGATATGGGAATGTCAAGGTGGTGATGGATATGTGGGTAATCAGAATCATGGAAAGAACATAGCTCAGGGTCAAGTAAAGCCAATCAAGTGTTACAACTGTGGTGGAGAAGGTCACATCGCAAGGAATTGCAGCCTTCCAAAACGTCCACAAAATGCGAGTACTTGTGGACAAGATGTCACTGGTGCAAGCTCAAGACAGTGGAGTTGTGTTGAATGAGGAAGAATTGCTATTCCTTGTCGAGGAAATGCCGAACTTATGATGTCGATGTAGATGAATGTACCAATGCGGGTATGGGTCGAACAATCCCAATGCATTTCAAGTTTGTAATGCATTTGATTCTGATGTTGATGATGAACCAACTCCTGCACCATCTTCATGGCTAGTATCTCACCAATGGTCACTCAAGGGCTTCTACACCAAACAGTCAATCCTTCCGTGGAATCTATCATCTCAAAGGTATTAAAACTATACGATGAGGTTGATGTGCAAAGATGCATGACAAAGTACAATCAATCGAAATTATTGAATCGATATTGAAAATATGGGTAATAGCAATGTTGTCCCATATGATCAATATGTGAAGCAAGATGGAAGTGAATATGTACCAAGTAATGCATCTTCGCGATCAATGATGACTATGTTTTTGATGAATACACCGCATGTGCCCCTGATGATTCCATAACCTCTCGAACTTAATGCCTATAAGGAACAAGTTGCCATTTATGAATAACGTGCTAAGTTTGAATTGACCACCGTGAAGCGGGAGATGGATAACCAAATACGATAAATCATTAGAAAAAGTAACTTTAGGGAAGAAATGTTAAAACAAGAGTTAAACTCCTTACAAGAAAAGCTTACTAAAATTGTTAAGCAAAAGCAAGAACTTCATGAAAATGTAAAAGTGCTTAAACAGGAATTTAATGCTAAGGAATAAAAACTTTTCAATTACTTTTCCAACCTAAAAACTTTGAAAAACAAACTTGAAAACAAACTGTACATACAAGGGAACACCATTTAGACTGCTCACATGATCACTAAGCATATAGTCTTAAGCGATAAACATAGTATCCCCCTTGTAGAGGTACCCAATCCCGAGTATGGAAAAGTTGTCAGAGCTGCACAAAAGGTAGTCTATGATGGTAATGAGATTCTTAAGCCTAGGCAAACACCATCATATATAGGAAGCACTGATGAGGATAGAAAATTTGAAGAAGCCTCTAGGGTAAAAATGGAAAAGAAGTTAAATGATCCTAAGAGTACAAAGATAATATAACGTTTAAACCCCATGATTACACTAAGGAAAACTGAATTTCCTTGAACATGTTTAAACCTCAAACTCAACTAACCCCTGAACAAGTTTTCTGGAAGAAAGTTATAGATAAGTAAAAGGCAGATAATCTTGTTACAAAGAATCCCCCTTGTTGGAAATTGCCTCCAGCCACTGTGTATCCTCCAAATACACCAATGCATTTAGTGCCTAGAAATCTTCCCACTAATAGAAAGACCTTAATCAGCCTTTATGTAGTTTACAAACTATTTGTTGATTTTGAGAAAACGTGTAAGAAGAGAATCACACCCACTGGAATAACTGAAGGGGAAATGGTTTTTGAACAAACTAAAGAATGATATTTAACTGAGGTCATGCCTTTCTTTAAACAACTTAAAGAACAATTTGAGAGTCTTCAAAATGGAATGGACACATAGATTAAAGAAATGAAAAAGATGTTTAATGATATGGAATTTGAGTTTAGTATATATGAACGTGAGCTTAAGAGTATTGAAATTGAGATAAAGAATTTTCACATCATTAATGATAATTTGATCTCTCAATGTGTTGCTCAAGATGTGTTCTACACTGTTACAAATTATTCTATTACTGCGTCTCAATTTCATGAATTAACTGTTGCATTAAAAGTCTCCCATGATCTTGTCATTGAGCTTGAAACCACAAACTCAAAATTGCTTGATAAAGTTGAACAAGATGATCATGATAACTTGGTCAAACATTTTTCTAAATGTGAAGTTGAACATCTTGATTTGCAATTAAAATATCAACATCTCAAAGAAAATGTTAAAACCTCAAATGTCAAGACATCCTCGGATGCTCCCGAGTTTGATGCGCTTTTGAAATAAGCAAACGTGATGAATGATTCGAGCTCATTGTAACACGATCAAAGATTGAAAACCCAAATTTCACAATTGAAGGGTGATAAGAATAATGTGTATGGCTCCCAAATGCCTCCTCTTTTAGATTCTCAGAATTCTCAAAACTTTCATCTTCAAAACATCATTAATGTTTTACAACAAGAAATGAGAGTTTTCTTGAAGAAAATGAAAAAGTTAAACAACATTTCAAAGAGTTATATGATTCAATGAAAGTCACTCGTGACAAGAACAATGAAAAAATAACTTCTTTACATAAGGAAATTGAGAATCTGGAAAGTCAGGTAAAAGGAAAATGCCACTTGTCTGTGTTGAGAATTTTGTATCAAAGGCATCTGCGGATTCTACGTATACTGTGACTGTAAAGTGTATTCCCCCTCATCTTAGAAATAATGAATGTGTGTGTAAAGAATATTTATCGTATCTTAAGGATAGTCTAGAATGCCTCCGTGAAATTTTCGAAGAGGATAGCATAAATAAACCACTTGATAGAGAAGTTAGGTATGCATGCTTATATGCCAAACGATCTCAGGAGCTTTTAGAATGTTTAAGAGCGACATGACCTAAATCCTTTTGTACTAAAGATAAAGTCATTATGCCTTGTTCTATGCCTAAAGTTAAACATGTGAACTTTGATGTACTGCTAGTACCTCGCATCCCAAGACTTCTAGATCAGAACGCATAAAAAAGTAGCAAAACCAACTAATGTTCCCATCATTCCCCCACAGAGTAATCGGTGACACTAAGGCAAGCGGGTCAAAGCCTCCGAAATACAAAGAAAGATAGGAGCTCGCAAGCTAAGAGTGATCAATGGAAGAAAGTAGAAGACCACCCTAGGAACAATAAGTTTGTGTTGAATAAGACGAATCGTGTTGATTCTAGTATTAGCTATAAGTGTCTTGTAATTAATTCGACTCGCTACTACATGCAAAACATGTAATCAATGCTTGATTTACGGTATTAATCATGAATGTTTGTGAATGACTTGAGTAATGTTGTCAAATCTCTGGTAAAATGTTAACACTAGAAAATGGATAAGAATGTCGAAAACCAAGGTGGAAGAGGCTAGAAAACATTGGAAACCAACAGAAGAAAATTTAGTAATGTAGGTTATCAATGGATACCCATCGTCAGAATTCAATCTTAATGAGTTGTGCCCTAAATTATCTAGATCAATGCCCATTAGAAATGGATGCCTACCGGTAGGACTATACCTTTAAGAAGTGAACATACTTTGAATAGATCTCATCGTTACTACTAGCTCAAAGATCTACCTCTAATGATATCATTGTTTCGCTCGATGGGTGTTCCATTCTCATTTACTAACCAAATGGAACCCATTCTCGCATGGGGATCCCATTTGTCCGCTTATCCATTCTTGTCTGTGTTCAACAATGGGTTGTTCAAATCGTTATGTGGTACCTGGACTCAGGCTGTTCCAAGCATATGACTGGAGATCGCTCATGGCACATGAACTTCGTGAGTAAATTCATCGGGACTATTAGATTCGGGGAACGACCATTTTGGGGCAATCATGGGTTACGGAGATTATGTTTTTGGAGATAGTGTAATTTTCAGGGTATATTATGTTGAAGGTCTTGGTCATAATTTGTTTTCTGTCAGCCAATTATGTGATTCTGATCTAGAAGTGGCCTTTAGAAAACATACTTGTTTTGTTAGAGAACTTGATGTGTGGAACTTTAAGGGAAAACGTGGAACAAACTTGTACACCATCTCTATCGAAGATATAATGAAGTCTTCTCCAATCGCTTGTTATCAAGGCCACTAAAACAAAGTCATGGTTATGGCATCGTCGTCTCAATCACTTGAACTTGAACCATAAATGATTTGTCTAGAAAGGACCTCGTAAGAGGCTTACCCATTGAAGTATGAAAAAGATCATCTTTGTCCAAGATGCCAATTGGGAAAAGCAAGAAATATGCCCATAAACCCAAACCTACAAACTCGAGAATGGAAGTTCTTCATACTCTTCACATGGATTGTGTGGACCCATGAGTGCAAACTATAAACGGAAGAAATATGTGTTAGTCGTGGTTGATGACTATTCTCGGTTTACTTGGTTAAGTTTTTGAGGTCAAAGGATAAAAACCGGATGTCATCATCAAACTTATTAAATGATTTTCTGAGTTCGACTTAATAAAACCGTCGAATTATCCAAATGCACAATGGGCGAGTTTGTTAACAAAGAACTGAGTCGATTCTATGAAAGCATTGAATCACCATCAAAGAAGTGTTCCACGTCTTTCTCAACGTAACGGTGTAGTTGAAAGACGTAATCGACTCTTGTCAAAGCCGCAAGAACTATGCTAATTTTCTCAAAGGTTACAATGTTTCTATGGGCTGAAGCCATTGCCACAGCTTGCTACACCCAAAACCGTTCCCTTATTCACACCTCTCATGGAAAGACTCCTTACGAACTTGTCCACAACTGAAAACCAGATCTATCTTTCCTTCGTGTGTTCGGTGCCTTATGCTATCCAACGAATGATGGTAAAGACTTAGGAAAGTTAAGAGCTAAGGTGGACGTTGGAGTTCTTGTAGTCCTATAAGTTCCTCTCTTGTACAGAATCCCTCACTTGCAGTTCCATATGTACCTCCTTCTGAAGAAGATTTGAAGAAACTGTTTGATCCAATGTTTGATAAATATTATGAACCTATTGTTAATGATCATTCTACACCATCAACAGTGGCAGCTTCTAATCCAATCAACACATATAATCCATCTGTTTCAATGACTCTGTCTCAAGAAGCGCCAATGGCAGATCACTCATCTTCATCCTCAAATCCTCAATCTTCAGCTGTACATCATGGAAATGAAGCTGCAAATATGATGAAGATAACCCTTTGCTACCCTCGAAGATGCTCCATTTGAGAACATATTTGCTCCCGAACCAACTTCGTAACCATCTTCATCGAGATCCAAACTCGCTACTTCCCTCAACAACAACCACACAAGCACCTTAGAAAATGGACACATGACCATCCACCGACAACATCATTGGGAACCCTTCGTCCAAAGATTCACTGTAAAAACTTGCAACCGATGCCTTGTGGTGCTTCTTCAACTCCGTACTATCTAAGGTCGAACCAAAGATGTTAAAACAACCATGACCGAGGACACCGTTCAATGCCATGTAAGAAGAAATTCATGAGTTCGATCAACTAGATGTGTGGAATTAGTACCGCTCTCGACGTACTATGATCATTGCTCTAAAATGGATCTTCAAAGTAAAACTTGATTAGCATGGTGATGTGCAAAAGAACAAGGCTCATTGGTTGCGAAAGGATACCGCCAAGAAGAGGTATTGACTTTGAAGAATCATTTGCTCCAGCTTACACGTATCGAGGCAATCGAATCTTCTTGGCTAACGCCGCTAGTAAGAACATGGTAGTCTATCGATGGATGTAAAGACCTTTTCTTAATGGAGATCCGAAAGAGGTTGTATACGTCACCAAAGATGAAGGTTTTGTGAATCCGAACATCCTACTCATGTATATCGCTTGAAGAAGTCCTTTACGGTTTGAAGCAAGCTCCAAGGGCATGGTACGACACGCTATCAAAGTTTCTTCTATCTAATGGATTCAAGAAAGGAGTAGTTGATCCGACATTGTTCACCGTAAAGTCGTGCAAACACTTAATTCATGTTCAAATCTATGTTGATGATATTATTTTTCCTCGACCGACCCCAATGAATGTAACTGCTTTTCTAAGGAGATGGGCTCCAAATTTCAAATGTCAATGATGAGACAAATGTCATTTTTGTTGGGATTACAAATTTCACAAAGTCTCGAAGGCATTTTTATCAATCAATCTAAATATGCAAATGAGATCTTAAAGAAATTTGGTTTTGATTCTTGTGACCCTATTGACACTCCCATGGTGGAGCGTACTAAACTGGATGAGGACCACTCAGGGATCATGGTTGACCAAACTAAATATCGTAGTATGATTGGATCCCCGACGTACCTTACCGCCAAGAGACCGTACATTCGTTTCGCTATATGCATGTGCTAGATACCGTGATAAGCCTACCAAAAGCACCTTGAAGCGGTTAAACGGGTTTTTCGGTATTCCAAGGAACCATCAACATGGAACTTTGGCACCAAGGACACCGGTATGTCATTAACGACCTATGCGATGTCGACCATGCGGTGTCAAGATACGCGTCGAAGCACATCGAGGTGCTCGATTTTGGGTGATAAGCTTGTGAGCTGGTCTTCAAAGAAACAAATGAGTACCTCAATATCCTCTACAGAGGCAGAATACATAGCCATGTCATCTTGTTGTGCTCAAATCCTATGGATGAGATCCCAATTATCGACTATGGCTTTGAATTCAACAAAATCCCTCTCATCGTGATAACAAGAGTGCCATTGCTCTCTCATGCAACAACGCTCAACATTCAAGAGCAAAGCACATCAACATTCGACATTACTTCATCAGGAGCAAGTGGAGAATGGTGTGGTGGAACTATATTTTGTGAAGGTTGAATATCGCTAGCGTACATCTTCACCAAAGCTCTTCCTAGAGAACGCCGCTTATCCTTCCATGACTTGGTCTAAAGAGTCTACAATAGAAAACTTAAACGCCTTCAAAAGGAAGACGAGGAGTAAAGGCTTTTCTTCATCCATCTCTTGTACATATTTATTCAAAAAGCAAAATACAAAATTATAAAACAAATCTCTCAAAATCCATAAAAATCATAAAATCTTTGAAAAAGCCAAAAGATTATTTTCCCACCTATTTCAGTTCTTCGACAACATCTACGGACTTTGATTTGTCACTCAAAGAATGGCACGGGTCTTTAGATGAAGTTCGAATGTACATAAACCTTTTTAAAAAAATAAAATAAAATAAAATAAAAAATGAGATGGAGAAAAGTGATGGTTTATTGTCATCTCAGGCAGTAACCCGATTTAAAAGAAAAAACAGAGCCTAGCTTATCTTAGTTTTAAAACCTCATGCTCTGATTCTAAATACAAGTATTTGTCACTTAAAAGACAAATATTTCTTTCACAAATATTTTTCCTTCTAATTATTCTTCTGAAAAATATTTGTCATCTAATGAAAACTAAATTGCTTTGAAAATAACTCGGACCCTATTTTTGAAAATCATCTGGACTTATCATGTGTCAAAATCTCTATCACTCAATCAACAACTTATGTCATTGATTGAGGGGGAGAATGATTTCAATCATATTAAAAAAGGTTATTTTTCAAACAATTGGCACACAAACGAGAAGGGTCTACTTTTGGATAATCAAAAAGAACAATATTTTACAATGTTTTTATACAATTGGATCCAGACCTAGGCTGTGTTTTCATAAGATACTTAAGCATGTTTGAACAATGGAGTTTAAAGTCTCAAAATCCGATCCTTATCAGCTAAAATGCTTTTCAAAAGCAAGTCACCATTCTCCTCAAAAGTTTTCAAAATTAATTTAAATCAATAGAGATCACAAATCTCAAAGGATTTGAAAATTCGATAAGTGGTTTAGAAATATAATAACAAGCTCTCCTCCCTACATGTGCCAAACTATTTCAAATTTTCCATGCACATGTTAAGGGGGAGCATTTATCTTAAACGAAAAGGAATCAAAACGTGACTGATTTGTCTCATGCGTGTTCCTCTCGATATGTAAAACTCTTTCAAATCTCATTGCACATATTGAGGGGGAGCAATCATAAGAAAACCTCATCCTTCCCAAAGTATGTTATCCAAAGTATTTTAATACTATATTTGATCGGGAAATGATGATGATCATTTAAGAAAATGTTAATCAAAAGATTGGATCTTTCATTCTCAATCTAAGATTTCAAAAGTCCTCTTACCTCCATGTGCTAAAATAATTTCTAATACTTGAAGCACATGTTGAGGGTGAGCATTTCTAAAATATCAAAAACAATTAAGGTAAAAAATACTTTGATTTTATATCACAAGTACCTTGATTGATTTTTAAATGGTTTTCAATTGGTTTAGAGGCGGAAGAACAATACCAAAAGACCGACCAATTTTACTTTATGCATGGAGATATAAGGATGGTTAGATTAGGTATTAGTTCACGATCCCGCCAAGTCAGTAGGATTCACCGAGGACAATCCACTAGATAGTGTAGAGTCCTTAGGTATATTGAAAAAGGAGAAAAATGAGAAATGAGAAGAGTGCCGACTTAGATTAAGCTAGAAATAGAATAAACCCAACAAGGTTCTAGTAATGAAGTCTCAGTAAGCACTGAAGGGGTTGAAGAATGAAAAATAATTGAATGAGAAAAGGGTGAAAAGAAATAGCCCTCAAATAATTCAACCTTAGGGCGGAAACCGGTTCAATTCATATCCTACCGGTGGTTACCAAAGTAACGCCCGGTATTGAAGACAAGACGTCATGGACCCAAAGGATGCATCGCACTAAACTTCCCAAGCTACTCAAGTTCCTCTTAAAGGGCTTGTTTCATTCTCACGGGAACCTACATAATCTATCGACTTTCTCTTAGAGATTGTTGATATTGAAGAAGGAGACCCTCTCCCTAGTCTCCGACATAGGAAACCAAAGTGCACTATTGAGTCTCGAGCCAAGAGATCATCAATAAATCTCATTAGGACACATTATACTTGAAGACTTGCTGTTTCACACAATGTGGAAAGTAAGAATATAATTAAGAGTCCTGCGCATTATCCTTGTGGTATTGCCAGAACATCTGAGTGATATGTAAAATTGTTGAAACCAAGATCAGGACTCAACTAGGGTATGAGTGATATCAATTGATTGAATAAAAATAGCGGAATAATGATAACACAATCAACATCACTAATAAGGTTTTCTTTATTAATTAAAACAAAGAAACTAATATACTACTACTACTAATGTACACACGCTATAACCGTGTCTCTAGACTCTCATTGGGAGATGTCTGTTATGAAATAAAATGAAAGGATGAGTGAGTAACCCTAGATGCCATCCCTCTTTATATAATAGATGGAGGTTACAAACCCTAGCTTACTAGAAAAGCTAACTATTACATATTAGGCCCTCATTGTTTCTTCTTTCTTCATTCGTGCTCATGGTTTTGTAATCTTCAAATCGGCAATTCCCAACAATCTTCCCCTAAACTGGAATTTGACTAGGTTAAGTTCCAGTTTCTTGGTATTACAAAACAACCTGTATGAAGAAACAATGCTAAAACATGTCATCACAAATAATAAGCGGCACACTATCAATCATCTTTCCCTTTTTCTAATAGGGGTCTTGTGCAACTTGTAGACGCTTCCCCTCAAGTGATGCATGTAGATGGTAAGTATATAAACAATATGCTTCCCCTTAAAATTATACTAACCATCCGCTTGAATCATGAACTCAAGAGCATAGATCATTTCTTCCTTCATCGAAAAAAGACATCATAAAATGTCTTTGAATAATTCTTGTGGTCAATACATGCATGGCGATTACATGCAATGGCCGATAGTCTCAGTGAGCTCAGACGGATCAACCAGAAACCACTCAATGCTTATGATTATTCTATTTTAATAATCATATCATGAACTGTATGGTATCATATGCCCCTCAAAATATTTGTAAAGAGCGTGTAACTGTTCCAATTAAGAATTATATCATGCACTGAATCTCCAAAACAAACCATACACATCATCAAAATGAGGCGTCTTTGGACCTAAAGTACTATATCAAGATAAACCAACCCAAAGAATCGAAACTATGCTATCAGAGAAACCGATCGTGAAATACTTTTTTTAAACTAAAAGCAAGGTTGTCAAGATCGATCCTACCTGTGATCGTTGCCTTTGCAAGATCGTGATCGAAGATCGGATCGATCTTAAGATCCTACTCTAATTTTATTTCTTAATAATTTATGTAATTTTATACAAATCTAGAAATTCTAATACATTATAACCATAAAATACTATGAATGTTTCGTATAAATGTTGACCTAAATTATGATTATAAAATGTTTAAAAGATTAACATGTTGTTTTTAAATTCTACAAACAAACAACCCATAAATTTGTAGATTTTAGTTTGTAATCCGAGAAAAGTAAGATCGGATCGGATTAGATCGTAAGATCGTATGGTCAAGATCGGGATCCTATAAGATCCTAAGCTTGCAAAGATCCTATGTAGGATCCGGATCGTTTTTGCTTTGCAGTATCGTAAAATCGTAAGATCTTAAGATCAGGATCGGGATCCTGACAACTATGATAAAAAGCACAGCAACATCCGATCAGCAGGAACATTAAGTATAGCAGAAGAAAAATATAACGGATCAGTAGCAACACAAACCTATTAGCAGCAATACTCCTTCTCGACTACTCAACATTATAAAAGTGACTGATTTACTTTCCATTAGCCTTGACCAATCAATATTAATTACGATATTCAATTCGTTTATTCTTGAAGTTGACTTTCCCATGTGCAAATCAACGTCCCAAATATTCCAAGTCAATCAGTATCAAACATATATACCATAATTGAGACCGAATTAATGACAGCCAATTAATTTAAAACCGGTCACTTGTCGCCATCAATCCAACGTGAGTATCAAACATTGAGATGATATAAAGTGGACCAATCATGAACCACATGTGAGCCACCAGTACCATACGTGACCAGCAAAAACCACATCATACCAAGCAGCAACTTTTGACCAACAAACTCACGTGACCTATTCAATTCGTTTGACCAAATAAACCTCAACATCAAACGAAGTGAATTAAATCTGCTGTCCCAAAGATAAAAATCGGACCAATCAAAGAGGAGTTCACCGAAACAACTATACACCACATCACACTAAATCATATCCCACATAATTGGACCAATCATACACATGAATTGTGAATCAAAATATCAAATGAGTGGGAACCATTATGGGGGACTAGTAATAACTATGAAAGATCAGTACAAATATTAGAAAAACCTGTACATATGTGACCATTGGTGGTTCGAGGTGAGGACCAGAATCAACGTAATCATTGACGCCCGAATTATTGTGAGCCTCTTGAATCTTGCGCCGTCCGAATATTAACATGGTTTTGACCTGTCTACTGATCTTTACGTACAAAAATTTAACCTCTGAATCTGCTGCTCATCTGCTGCCTTCTTTTATTAAATGAATTAAGGTATAAACCATATCTACAAAAAAAACCTTATAAACCCTAGATCGAGAGCCACGAGGCTCTGATACCAATTGTTGAAACCATGATCAGGACTCAACTAGGGTATGAGTGATATCAATTGATTGAATGAAAACAGCAGAATAATGATAACACAATCAGCATCACTAATAAGGTTGTCTTTATTAATTAAAACAAAGAAACTAATATACTACTACTACTAATGTACACACGCTATAACCGTGTGTCTAGACTCTCATTGGGAGATGTCTGCTATGAAATTAAATGAAAGGATGAGTGAGTAACCCTAGACGTCATGCCTCTTTGTATAATAGAGGGAGGTTACAAACCCTAGCTTACTAGAAAAGCTAACTATTACATATTAGGCCCTCATTGTTTCTTCTTTCTTCATTCGTGCTCGTGGTTTTGTAATCTTCAAATCGGCAATTCCCAACAAAAATATTCACGATGAAGACGGAAATCCTTCTAGAGCCAACATCAAACAAGCTCTTGGTGGGTGACAAGTGAGATCTTTCATAAGATCAAGCTTGTGACAACTAGATAGAAAAGATGGGGCGATTCAATCTTGAATCAACCTTGTTCCAGGAAATGGATTGACGGATACCTTTGAAAAACCGGTCATTGTGCTTAAAAACTCTTTTCTGTAGCACATCGACTGAGCATTAATGTTTCAAAATTAAAAGGGTATTTATGATTGATAATCGATTTTCCATAAAACCTTCGTTGTATTGCAAAACCCTTTAATTAAGCAATACACGATTGTTTTCAAATCATTTTTCTTTCAATCAGTGAATCTCAATTCGCTGGTTCACTCACTCCGTCTTGTCTTCTTTGAGATGTTCCAGGCTTGAAAATGGCTTGATTAGTCTGCGAAACCCCGTCAAAGAGATTAATCGAATTATACCGATCACGGGCGATACTTGTATCGATCAATGGGGAACCGTGGGCGTGCACTCAATTCAACGAAAGTGATCAAAGACACTTTCGGCGCTTTATTGCTAATCGTTGTCCGCGGGAACACCCGACAAAGTGCACCGATCGTAATTGAGGCGTCGATCCATAGCCGCATGCTTACACATCAGATTCATTTTTAAAGAAATCATGATAAGTGCATATCTTCTTCATCAACTGGATCTGATATTTTCAATCCATGCTTCTGCTACGGTGCTGGAAATATTATGAATCAACAAAAGCTTTCGCTACTCTGATAAGAAGATATCACGATCCAAAATGTGAGCATGTCGGTCCGAAAGTCACAACATCACACAATGGTAATACAACAATAAAGGATAAGTCACATATTTGTTGTGGCTGATGATCTCAAAACTGGCTCAATACTCACCATCACGTGGATCAGTTAAAGACCTCAACTTGAAACCACAAAACATGCGGAACATGAAGAATTAAAGAATACGAGCTACATAGCAAAGAACTTAAACAAGAATCCAAGAACATCTAAAATGTAACATCTGTTTGTAATCAATGTAATTTGAGGTGACCTCCCTTAGGGGGAGATTGTTAAGATTTAGTAAATGCGGTAGTTAAAGAGTCGGTCACCTCAAGTATATGTATTCGTTAGAAAGCTCGTAGTCGTAGTCATTTTAGTGTTAGTAAATAGTTTGTTAAGTAACACCGTGGAGGACGGACGGGTCTTTACCCACTGTATGCCTGATCCACAGCCCGTAGGAGGTGTGACTTGTAAGAAACTATAAATACCCTGTACCTCCCAAGGTAGAGAGTTGGAGCTTTTAATATCATTTTTCTTTTTCTCACTAAAGTTCCCAAATCTCTTCCACTTTCTCTCTCTAAACTACAAACCATTCGACCCTATATAGTGTTATGTGATGTGCTTATGAAATCCAATATGTTACACAGAAAAACTGCAAGCATCCATTCCAAAAGAACTATATCTTACTTGCTTTCTAGTTTAGTTTTGTGTCATATATATTTTACCGCCTATTTTACGTGAGGTTTCGTTTTGTTTTCTTATAAGTGTGAAGGTTATATTAGACAAGAAGAAGAAACACATATTGGAAGAAGCACTTATTATTTATTTATTCTTCTAGGAGGAGGATTTAACCGCAACTTCATACATATCCTACTGAGCTAATCAGGGGAGTACTAGTTTCTTTCTCTTTGAACTTACCTTCTTTTATTATAACTTTGATATTTTCGGGGAATATTAGGGACAATGTTCGGTTTAAGTGTAGGGAGGAGAATAAAACGGAACTTAGAAACTATTCACCACTTGATTATTTGTCTTGTCCTGGTAAGTCAGGTAATAAACTATGAGAAATATTTGTTAGGGAAATTTTAGCACAGATTTAAATTTTTTATGACGCTACGAGTTAAAATTTAGTCTTAATAAAGCGCCTAATGGATAAGAATTATATGACTAGCACAAAAATCGTACCACTCAAATTCCACCCCAAAAATGTGAGGTTCGCCCCTAGATCTTTAGGAATAAAAGCATTCATCTTTAATGCTTAGTGAATGTACCCGTAGTATAATAGATTCTAGAACTTGTTTTGTGATGCATTCCAAGATCGCTAGTGAGACTACATTCGTGTAGTTAGGATTAACTAAATGATAAGAGGCATTAGGATAACCCTTGTTTGAAACATGTAACTTAATTACTTCTTCCACATCGCTTGAGTAATTTTCCCCACACCCATGCGATGTACTCATCATTAGTACACTATACCCCTAGTTAACCCCTCAAAGCCTATCCTTTTTGCGGTTCTCATGATGTTTCGGTTTTCCGGAATATCAATGAATAGCATTGTTGACAATCCACCCTCAAATGTTACACCCAAATCGCCTTAGCCTACCTTGTATGCACTCACCTTTAGTGTATTATTGTTATCATTACTAAACCCTTAGTTCAATTATCTAGTTACTTGCATGGTTGCTAAGTCAAGTCATATCTTTTGTATACAGTTTTGGGGCGATTGGGACTCATGGGTTAAAGTAATATTTTATGGAGTAAAGGGAAAGAACGATAAATTCAAATTCCCTTTGTCTACGTAATTAAGTACTCCAAGTGTTTTGATCTTTTCAATTCGGGTCAACTAGTGTTAGTAAATAAAAACTCAAGTGTAGGGATGCTCCTATAAATCCCCTTATGTTGATGTTATTGTAAAGGATGGTAGAGTAAAAAGGTATGAAAAAAAATATCAAAAAAAAGAGAAAAAAAAGTTGTTAAAAAAAATGAGAAAAATATACGGGCTACATCTATCTTTATGTTTATGTTTGTGTTTTGTTTCAATTTGTTTAGTGTTAGTAAGTCGAGTCTTGGCTTAGCAACCGTCACACCCCAAATTACCTGCTTTTGCGCAAATGAATGGAATTCTCGGGGTTGACCGTCATAGCATCACAATCACAGTTATATTGAACGACCTAAAGTGTCGTTTGGAAAATACATCGTTTGATTTAATAAAATAATCAGAGTTTACAAAGTATAGGTCCCAAATGAAAATCAACTTGTGCGGAAATAAATTTGTTACAATTCGAACGATGTTTTAAAGTATATGAAACCCAAGTGAAACGCATCGTCACCACGACTCTATGATATGTCCACATGCATGCCATGAAGTGAATGCCTTAGATACCTGAGATAAAACATGCTAAAAGTGTCAACACAAAGGTTGAGTGAGTTCATAGAGTTTGTGTTGAAATGTAAAGCCTTTCAAAATCGTTTATGCAACAAAGGCATTGTAAATCCACTCGCCCAAGTTCGCCCATACAAAACTTGCAACCGTGTGTTCAAAACCCACCGAAATGTGTATAGTTTATGATCAAGCGATGATGTCAAATGAATTCACAAAATAGTGCATAACTTAATGTATCCATAGTTACTTAATATAACACATAATTGTGACGCTTTCAAATTGTTCCATGACCATTAGTTCAGATTGTACCAAGACCATTAGACCATGATTGTACCAAGTCCGTTAGTACATGACTATACCAAGTTCGTTAATTCATGACTATACCAAGTCCGTTAGTTCATGACTATACCAAGTCCGTTAGATCGTGATCATACCAAGTCGTTAGCTCAATGATTCATGATATAGAAATTCTAAGTATGGCGATATGTTATTTCGTATGACTAATATTCGCTCGATAAACATATAGTTTGCAAATAATCATGTTTGCCATAAAAGTTGTTGAGCATGTATCTCCCCCAAAGAGTTTAATAAAAGTATTAAAACAAGAAAAGTGGGGCTATGACTCACTTGGACAATGATGCGATGGCAAAAGTGAGTACACCGAAATGTAGCGTGAATCTAAACTTGACCTATTATGAATGATATGATATGTAATAAGTCATGATGTAATGTTATGCATGCGATTCGGATGATATTTATAGCACTTATTTATTTTTGAAAATAATGCTTTCATTTAAAAATAATTCTTATAACGCCTTGACAATTTAATAATTACTTTTCAAGCATTTATGTTGAAATGATATCATAAGATAATCATTTAATGATTCATTATGAGATTATAACTTTCGTCGTAATATAATGTCATTTGAAGAATTCATGAAAGTGACTAAAACGTCCTCTAAAATCTAGTCGTAAAATGGTGCACATCGAGTGTTAGGAAACAAACTCAACGGTTTTGGGAAGCTTGTATCATTATCTCACAGTTTTAGTGTTTAAGTTTACATCCTAAAGGTCTCGATCACGGATAAAAATATAAGTTAAGTATGGTACTTGTGTGTTTAAGGGTGGTTTTCGCAAAGTTTAAGTGACTACATTTTATTCATACAACTCGCTCGATGAACGGTTGGACATTTTGGAAAATAGGCTTGGCGAACTTACTTTTACTAGAAGACATTATTTTATAAAAGTTCTACATTAATGTTAAAAACGACCTCCAACATGGTAACTAGTTTTGCCGTAATATTTGCCTATTAGAAATAATATAGTTTTTCTTATACAATAAAGTTACGGCAACTTTGTGAAAACGTATAATTTAATCGTTACAAACTGCTTTCTATGTTTTATATGCCCTTAGGTTCGTATCAAAGTATACTAATACATTTTTGATAAGTCGAATAATTTAAAACGCCAAGCTTCATTTTTGACTCGCACAAATTTGACATAACATGTGAAATTTCCAGAAAATTATAGTTTTCGTCGCCAACTTGAAAAATTCATAACTTCTTCGTTATAGCTCCGCTTTAATCCGCTCAAGCGGCCACGCTTTGCTTTTAAAGTGTATTTTCTAAATATCTAGGCCAAAAATTTTTACCTACTGTCGGATTTTCCAGATTTTGAAAATAAGGACAGACCCTTTTGCAAACTAGTCGAAATGAGTTTTTCTCGCGCCAAACCTATTCTAACCCATTCAAAACAACTCCGAAGCTATTCTAATCCTACCATACACCTTCTTAGGGTGTCATGGGTTCCTAGACATCACCAAAAATAATATATAACAAGGAGTAATTATAGGATGACTTATATATACATACTCTTAAAATCAATGTAAAAGTGGTATAAACCTCATGAGACTTGCATGTTTTCTCAAATATGATGAGATGAATATGAAAATAAATATGGAATATGATGATGAAAATAAAAAGCTTACAAGTAACTTGATGAGGTTATTAGAACAAAGGGTTTTTCCTAATCACCCAAGGTTTATATTGCAAAACCTTAACAAAAGTGATACTAGTGTAATAAAAACTTGACTAGAGAAAAAATATGATCTCCTTCTTGGTCCTTGAGGTTGGCGGTTCTAGAGAAGAGAGAAGCAAAATAGTTTTTGATCTTAAAACACTTTGAGAAAAATGAAGTGTATGTTTGTTTTTAGATATTTAGAGTATAAAACATTAAACTTAGGAAGATATTTGGCAAATAAATGACTCACCCCAAGCTTGGTCGACATATGTAGAAAATTTAGGACTAGATGCATTAAGTAATAATCAAGTGGTTTAATGTTGAGTAAATGTGTTGTTAATTAGGAATAAGTGGTAACTTGTGTAAATATTTGAGCTTGTAGGGTAGCGTTAACTAAAAATAAATTTTCACGGGTCAAGATAAAATATATTGAGGTCATAAAAATTATAAAAATACATTCCTTACAAAATTTGAGTGAAATAATAATTATCGTAGTATTTATTTAAAACCGTCATAATTATATAAATATAACAATTTATATACAAAATAAATTTAAAACACTGGTAAACTCATAATATTATTTTTATAATCTTAATATGAGTATAAAATATATATCGGGATGATTTTTGGAAGTGTCGGATCAATGTTTCAAAATAAATGTTTACGATAGCGTTTATTTAATATGAAAATTACGCTTAATGAAAATGCAAACCCATGCATAATATAGATATGAAATGATGTTATTGATGATATGTAGACTAAATCTAGTCTATATGAAATGTCCTCAATAAATGTTCATGAATTCGCAGTTGAACCATTAAGGTTACGCGATTTGATACTGAAACGATAATTTACGATAAATGATGAAATAGTGAAACTTTTAAAGTTAGTAAAATGACCGAAATTGCGAAGTTATCACATTCTCCCATCAAAAAGGAATTCACCTCGCCCAAGTTCCCCGAATTCGGTTCGTGTTGGTCTATCGAATTTTGAGTTTGTGATGAATATCGATTGGAGAGAAGACATGAGGATAGTGTCGTTATGGTTATCGATGATTGAGAGCGTATCAAAACATCATAGTAGAGAAAATATTGGATGAATATCTTCATGATGAGCATCACTTAGTCTTTTTGAATGTGTGAAAATTTTGCTTACACTAAGATTTATAATAATCGCTTCCCAACATAACATGATCCTCCGCATTAGACATAGTTAGCTAGGCTATGTATAATTAAGAAACGATAATGTGACGCTCGGTTTAGTTGTTATAACTCTCAATGTTTACAAAGATTTAAACCGTGTCGTTAAAATGGTAGTTAAAGTAAAAGGAATTAAAATTCTCGTAAGTGATATCGAATCGAAAGAAAATAAAGTAAGATAGATGAGAATATTTTACAACGAGTGGTTTATCAAAAGTAGTACATCTTAAGTCATAAGATCCAATACGATGGAAGACATAAACTTAGTACGACATAGTACATAAGGAAAAAATTAAGACCGTTAGTTTCCGAACTTCTTCGCCTTCCGTTGTTGAGACCATGACGAGCTTCTCTCCTTGTAACATGTATGCATTCCCATGAGCACCTTCAACTTGTTGACCTTGGTTTCGAGGACATTGATTCCGATAGTGTCCTTGCTCCCCACATCCGTAACATGTAACTATGGCCTTGCCTCTACAATCCCCGGCTAGGTGTCCTACTTTGTGACACTTAAAGCATATACCCATGGACCATTATGATGTAGCGTGCATTGGTGGCATCGTGGTAAGTTTCCAGTATAAGCTCTTCCCTTTGTTGGTGCAGCAACATAGACCCTGGCGACTTCTTGTCTTCTATTTAGTTGTTAATGATGGTTAGTGTTACGGTTTTGGTAGTTGTTATTATAACCTCTTTGGTCATTTTCCCATTTTCTTTTATTGTTGTTGATTTGGTTATCGTTATTGTTGTTGTTGTTGTTGTTTCGGTTATTGTTGTAGTTGGTGCGGTTGTTGGTATTGTTGTTACGGTTGATGTGGGTAATGTTTCTCTCTTTACTACTTGTGCCATGAGTTTTGGGATACTCGAATGATTCTTCAATTGTTTGCGGATTAGAGGAAATCACATCACCTTGAATAATCTCGGAAGTCCTCCAATGAAAGCCTCTAGTAGTTTCTCGTTGTCCAAACCATAGACGGACATAACACGCCAATTCTTGAAACCTTCGAATATAAGTATCAATGTCATACCCAATAGTTACCATTTCATAGAATTCGGTCTCTAACTTTTTCACTTCAGACGCTGACAATACTTGTTAACAAACCTTTGAATTGCTCCCAGTGAGCTTGAAAGCATTTTCCATCCCCATTGGTCGAGCATACGAAGTTCCACCAAGACATTGCCCCATCAAGTAGTGTACTCGTAGCAAACTTAACCTTGCTATCCTCCGGCAATTACATAATGTAAACACGTACTACATTTTCTCGAACCATCGAACCATGGCAATGGCCCTTCAAGCCCATGAACTTAGTGGGATCTCCACTTTAAAATCCTTATACGAACAAATTCTAACCCCGGACCTCCCGCAATACTGCAGCAGAAGAAGCCTAGCGGCTCTTCCCTCGCAATTTAGTAGCTTCAAGAGCTATAGTCAGTGGCGGCATTAGCAAGCCCGGCGACTCAAGATTAGCCGCACCTCGGCGCGATGGCGAGTCTAGCTTCAAGAGTGGTCGCAGCCTCGGCAAAGATTGGCAAGTCTAGTGGCTTTGGCAGAAGTCGATTTCAAAGAAGCACCGCCATTGTGTTCTTTCAATCCTTAATGCATTGGCTATACTATCCTCACAAACTTTTGCATAGCCTCTTGAGTCAAAACTTGTGGAGCTTTCTTCGCCATAACTTCTTCAAAATAAGAGGAAAGTGAGACGTAGCAAAGTCCGATGTTAATAATAAACGCCCAAAGAGATATGATATGAGGTGATAAGTTTGGGGTTATTTTTCAAAATGATCGATGGTTTCCTAAGAAATGGGTTATGAGATGTCGTAAGTGCTTCAAATGTATGATGGTTTAGTGACTTAATGTGTGAATAACGTGTAACTCAACATGTTAGTGGTGAAACAAAGGAGTGAGAGTGACTTTGCCCTAATTAAAGGTTTATCTCGGCATTCGACGTTATCGGTGATGAATCAGCTGATATTAAAATTGTGATAGGAAATGACAAGGCATTCTCCACGTTAGAATCTAAAAGAAAGGATAATGGAATGGGTATATGAAGGCATCCATGTGACAATCGATTTGAAATGAAAGTAAATAACTCGAAATATGTAACGATAAACCGCATGTAAAGTGAATATGCACTTATGATGAAATGATGAGATGCTATGATGATGTAGTTATAGTCTAGGTCAATGATGCAACCTAGTTCTCTATAATCAAGCTCGATGCCAATCACACCCCCAAATTACCTGCTTTGCAATGAATGGAATTCCGGGGTTGACCGTCATAGCATCACAATCACAAGTTATATTGAACGACCTAAAGTGTCGCTTGGAAAATACATCGCTTGATTTAATAAAATAATCGAGTTTACAAAGTATAGGTCCCAAATGAAAATCAACTTGTGCGGAAATAAATTTGTTACAATTCAAACGATGTTTTAAAGTATATGAAACCCAGTGAAACGATCGTCACCACGACTCTATGATATGTCCACATGCATGCCATGAAGTGAATGCCTTAGATACCGAGATAAAACATGCTAAAAGTGTCAACACAAAGGTTGAGTGAGTTCATAGAGTTTGTGTTGAAATGTAAAGCCTTTCAAAATCGTTTATGCAACAAAGGCATTGTAAATCCACCGGCCCAAGTTCCACCATACAAAACTTGCAACCTGTGTGTTCAAAACCCACAGAAATGTGTATAGTTTATGATCAAGCGCATGATGTCAAATGAATTCACAAAATAGTGCATAACTTAATGTATCCATAGTTACTTAATATAACACATAATTGTGACGGTTTCAAATTGTTCCATGACCATTAGTTCAGATTGTACCAAGACCATTAGACCATGATTGTACCAAGTCCGTTAGTACATGACTATACCAAGTTCGTTAGTTCATGACTATACCAAGTCCGTTAGTTCATGATTATACCAAGTCCGTTAGATCGTGACCATACCAAGTCGCTAGCTCAATGATTCATGATATAGAAATTCTAAGTATGGCGACATTGTTACTTGTATGACTAACATTCGATTCAGATAAACATATAGTTTGCAAATAATCATGTTTGCCATAAAAGTTGTTGAGCATGTATCTCCCCAAAGAGTTTAATAAAAGTATTAAAACAAGAAAAGTGGGCTATGACTCACTTGGACAATGATGCGATGGCAAAGTGAGTACATCAAATGTAGCGTGAATCTCTAAACTTGACCTATTATGAATGATATGATATGTAATAAGTCATGATGTAATGTTATGCATGCGATTCGGATGATATTTATACCACTTATGTATTTTTGAAAATAATGCTTTTCAAGTAAAATAATTCTTATAACGTCTTGACAATTTAATAATTACTTTTCAAGCATTTATGTTGAAATGATATCATAATATAATCATTTAATGATTCATTATGAGATTATAACTTTCCGTCGTAATATAATGTCATTTGAAGAATTCATGAAAGTGACTAAAACGGCCTCTAAAATCTAGTCGTAAAATGGTGCACATCGAGTGTTAGGAAACAAACTCAACGGTTTTCGGAAGCTTGTATCATTATCTCACAGTTTTAGTGTTTAAGTTTACATCCTAAAGCTCTCGATCACGGATAAAAATATAAGTTAAGTATGGTACTTGTGTGTTTAAGGGTGGTTTTCGCAAAGTTTAAGTGACTATATTTTATTCGTTACAACTCCGCTCGATGAACGGTTGGACATTTTGGAAAATAGGTTTAGCGAACTTACTTTGACTAGAAGACATCATTTTATAAAAGTTCTACATTAATGTTAAAAACGACCTTCAACATGGTAACTAGTTTTGCCGTAATATTTGCCTATTAGAAATAATATAGTTTTTCTTATACAATAAAGTTACGGCAACTTTTGAAAACGTGTATAATTTAATCGTTACAAACTGCTTTCTATGTTTTATATGCCCTTAGCTTCGTATCAAAGTATACTAATACATTTTTGATAAGTCGAATAATTTACAACGCCCAAGCTTCATTTTTGACTCGCATAAATTTGACATAACATTTGAAATTTCCATAAAATTATAGTTTTCGCCGCCAACTTGAAAAATTCATAACTTCTTCGTTATAGCTCCGCTTTAACCGCTCAAGCGCCACGTTTCGCTTTTAAAGTGTATTTTCTAAATATCTAGGCCAAAATTTTACCACCGTCGGATTTTCCAGATTTTGAAAATAAGGATGACCCTTTTGCAAACTAGTCGAAATGAGTTTTTCTCGCGCCAAACCTATTCTAACCCATTCAAAACAACTCAAGTTATTCTAATCCTACCATACACCTTCTTAGGGTGTCATGGGTTCCTAGACATCACCAAAATAATATATAACAAGGAGTAATTATAGGATGACTTATATATACATACTCTTAAAATCAATGTAAAAGTGGTATAAACCTCATGAGACTTGCATGTTTTCTCAAATATGATGAGATGAATATGAAAATAAATATGGAATATGATGATGAAAATGAATGCTTACAAGTAACTTGATGAGGTTATTAGAACAAAGGGTTTTTCCTAATCACCAAGGTTTATATTGCAAAACCTTAACAAAAGTGATACTAGTGTAATAAAAACTTGACTAGAGAAAAATATGATCTCCTTCTTGTCCTTGAGGTTGGCCGGTCTAGAGAGAAGAGAGAAGCAAAATAGTTTTGATCTTAAAACACTTTGAGAAAAATGAAGTGTATGTTTGTTTTTAGATATTTAGAGTATAAAACATTAAACTTAGGAAGATATTTGGAAAATAAATGACTCACCCCATGCTTGGTCGACATATGTAGAAAATTTAGGACTAGATGCATTAAGTAATAATCAAGTGGTTTAATGTTGAGTAAATGTGTTGTTAATTAGGAATAAGTGGTAACTTGTGTAAATATTTGAGCTTGTAGGGTAGCGTTAACTAAAATAAATTTTCACGGGTCAAGATAAAATATATTGAGGTCATAAAATTATAAAAATACATTCCTTACAAAATTTGAGTGAAATAATAATTATCGTGTAGTATTACTTAAAACCGTCATAATTATATAAATATAACAATTTATATACAAAATAAATTTAAAACACTGGTAAACTCATAATATTATTTTATAATCTTAATATGAGTATAAAATATATATCGGGATGATTTTTGGAAGTGTCGGATCAATGTTTCAAAATAAATGTTTACGTCCGATAGCGCTTATTTAATATGAAAATTACGATAAATAATGAAGCATGAATAATGTTTTAATGAAAAATGCAAACCCATGCATAATATAGATATGAAATGATGTTATTGATGATATGTAGACTAAATCTAGTCTATATGAAATGTCCTCAATAAAATGTTCATGAATTCGCAATTAAACCATTAAGGTTACGCGAATTTGATACTCAGAACGTAATTTACGATAAATGATGAAATAGTGAAACTTTTAAAGTTAGTAAAATGACCCGAAATTGCGAGTTGTCACATTCACCATCTAAAAAGGAATTCAGTCCTCGAATTCGGTCCAATTTCGTTGGTCTATCGAATTTTGAGTTTGTGATGAATATCGAGGAGAGAAGACATGAGGATGTGTCGTTATGGTTATCGATGATTGAGAGCGTACAAAACATCATAGTAGAGAAAATATTGGATGAATATCTTCGATGAGCATCACTTAGTCTTTTGGAATGTGTGAAAATTTTGCTTACACTAAGATTTATAATAATCGCTCCCAACATAACATGATCCTCCGCATTAGACATAGTTAGCTAGGCTATGTATAATTAAGGAACGATAATGTGACGCTCGGTTTAGTTGTTATAACTCTCAATGTTTACAAAGATTTAAACCGTGTCGTTAAAATGGTAGTTAAAGTAAAAGGAATTAAAATTCTCGTAAGTGATATCGAATCGAAAGAAAATAACGTACGATAGATGAGAATATTTTACAACGAGTGGTTTATCAAAAGTAGTACATCTTAAGTCATAAGATCCGAATGCGATAGAAGACATAAACTTAGTACGACATAGTACATAAGGAAAAATTAAGATTGTTAGTTTCCGAACTTCTTCGCCTTCCGTTGTTGAGACCATGACGAGCTTCTCCTCCTTGTAACATGTATGCATTCCCATGAGCACCTTCAACTTGTTGACCTTGGTTTCGAGGACATTGATTCCGATAGTGTCCTTGCTCCCCGCATCCAAACATGTAACTATGGCCTTGCCTCTACAATCCTTAGCAAGGTGTCCCAATTTTGACACTTAAAGCATTGGTGGCATGGACCATTATGATGTAGCTTGCATCGATTGGCATCGTGGTAAGTTTCAAGATAACCTCTTCCTTTTGTTGGTGCAAGAACATAGACCATTGCGACTTCTTGTCTTCTATTTAGTTGTTAATGATGGTTAGTGTTACGGTTTTGGTTGTTGTTATTATAACCTCTTGGTCATTTTCCCATTTTCTTTTATTGTTGTTGATTTCGTTATCGTTATTGTTGTTGTTGTTGTTGTTTCGGTTATTGTTGTAGTTGGTGCGTTGTTGGTATTGTTGTTACGGTTGATTTGGGTAATGTTTCCTCTCTTTACTACTTGTGCCATGAGTTTTGGGATACTCGAACAGATTCTTCAATTGTTTGCGGATCGAGGAAATCACATCACCTTGAATAATCTCGAAGTCCTCCAATGAAAGCCTCTAGTAGTTTCTCGTTGTCCGAAACCATAGACGGACATAACACGCCAATTCTTGAAACCTTCGAATATAAGTATCAATGTCATACCCAATATTTACCGCTCATAGAATTCGGTCTCTAACTTTTCACTCAAGACGCTGGACAATACTTCGTTAACAAACCTTTGAATTGCTCCCAGTGAGCTTGAAAGCATTTTCCATCCCCATTGGTCGAGCATACGAGTTCCACCAAGACATTGCCCCATCAAGTAGTGTACTCGTAGCAAACTTAACCTTGCTATCCTCCCGCAATTACATAACGTAAACACGGACTACATTTTCTCGAACCATCGAACCATGGCGGTGGCCCTTCAAGCCCATGAACTTAGTGGGATCTCCACTTTAAAATCCTTATACGAACAAATTCTAACCCCGGACCTCCTCCCGCATACCGCAGCAGCAGAAGAAGCCCAGCGGCTTCAGCCTCGCAATTTAGTAGCTTCAAGATTGCCATAGCAGCGACGGCATTAGCAAGCCGGCGGCTTCAAAGATTAGCCGCAGCCTCGCCAAGCAAGGATAGTCTAGCGGCTTCAAGAAGGGTCGCACTTTCAAGAAGATTGGCAAGTCTAGTGGCTTTGAAGCAGAGTCAGCCTCAAAGAAGCACCGCCATTGTCTCTTTCAATCCTTAATGCATTGGCTATACTATCCTCACAAACTTTTGCATAGCCTCTTGAGTCAAAACTGTGGAGCTTTCTCGCGCCATAACTTCTTCAAAATAAGAGGAAAGGTGAGACGTAGCAAAGTCTGATGTTAATAATAAACGCTCCAAAGAGATATGATATGAGGTGATAAGTTTGGGGTTATTTTTCAAAATAATCGATGGTTTCCTAAGAAATGGGTTATGAGATGTCGTAAGCGCTTCAAATGTATGATGGTTTAGTGACTTAATGTGTGAATAATGTGTAACTCAACATGTTAGTGGTGAAACAAAGGAGTGAGAGTGACTTTGCCCTAATTAAAGGTTTATCTCGGCATTCGATGTTATCGGTGATGAATCAGCTGATATTAAAATTGTGATAGGAAATGACAAGGCATTCTCCACGTTAGAATCTAAAGAAAGGATAATGGAATGGGTATATGAAGGCATCCATGTGACAATCGATTTGAAATGAAAGTAAATAACTCGAAATATGTAACGTATAAACCGCATGTAAAGTGAATATGCACTTATGATGAAATGATGAGATGCTATGATGATGTAGTTATAGTCTAGGTCAATGATGCAACCTAGTTCTCTATAACCAAGCTCGATGCCAATCACACACTCCCAAATTACTGCTTTTGCGCCGAATGGAATTCTCGGGGTTGATCGTCATAGCATCACAATCACAGATTATATTGAACGACCTAAAGTGTCGCTTGGAAAATACATCGCTTGATTTAATAAAATAATCGAGTTTACAAAGTATAGGTCCCAAATGAAAATCAACTTGTGCGGAAATAAATTTGTTACAATTCGAACGATGTTTTAAAGTATATGAAACCCAAGTGAAACGCATCGTCACCACGACTCTATGATATGTCCACATGCATGCCATGAAGTGAATGCTTTAGATACCTGAGATAAAACATGCTAAAAGTGTCAACACAAAGGTTGAGTGAGTTCATAGAGTTTGTGTTGAAATATAAAGCCTTTCAAAATCGTTTATGCAACAAAGGCATTGTAAATCCACTCGCCCAAGTTCACCATACAAAACTTGCAACTCGTGTGTTCAAAACCCCCACTTAAATGTGTATAGTTTATGATCAAGCGCATGATGTCAAATGAATTCACAAAATAGTGCATAACTTAATGTATCCATAGTTACTTAATATAACACATAATTCGTACGCTTTCAAATTGTTCCATGACCATTAGTTCAGGATTGTACCAAGACCATTAGACCATGATTGTACCAAGTCCGTTAGTACATGACTATACCAAGTTCGTTAGTTCATGACTATACCAAGTCCGTTAGTTCATGACTATACCAAGTCCGTTAGATCGTGACCATACCAAGTCAGTTAGCTCAATGATTCATGATATAGAAATTCTAAGTATGGCTATGACTCCCCCAAAGAGTTTAATAAAAGTATTAAAACAAGAAAAGTGGGGCTATGACTCACTTGGACAATGATGCGATGGCAAAAGTGAGTACACCGAAATGTAGCGTGAATCTCGAAACTGACCTATTATGAATGATATGATATGTAATAAGTCATGATGTAATGTTATGCATGCGATTCGGATGATATTTATACCACTTATGTATTTTTGAAAATAATGCTTTTCGTCGAAAATAATTCTTATAACGTCTTGACAATTTAATAATTACTTTTCAAGCATTTATGTTGAAATGATATCATAATATAATCATTTAATGATTCATTATGAGATTATAACTTTTCGTCGTAATATAATGTCATTTGAAGAATTCATGAAAGTGACTAAACGGCCTCTAAAATCTAGTCGAAATGGTGCACATCGAAGTGTTAGGAAACAAACTCAACGGTTTTCGGAAGCTTGTATCATTGTCTCACAGTTTTAGTGTTTAAGTTTACATCCTAAAGGTCTCGATCACGGATAAAAATATAAGTTAAGTATGGTACTTGTGTGTTTAAGGGTGGTTTTCGCAAAGTTTAAGTGACTATATTTTATTCATATAACTCCGCTCGATGAACGGTTGGACATTTTGGAAAATAGGCTAGCGAACTTACTTTGACTAGAAGACATTATTTTATAAAAGTTCTACATTAATGTTAAAAACGACCTCCAACATGGTAACTAGTTTTGCCGTAATATTTGCCTATTAGAAATAATATAGTTTTTCTTATACAATAAAGTTACGGCAACTTTGTGAAAACGTGTATAATTTAATCGTTACAAATCCGTTTTCTATGTTTTATATGCCCTTAGCTTCGTATCAAAGTATACTAATACATTTTTGATAAGTCGAAATAATTTACAACGCCCAAGCTTCATTTTTGACTCGTACAAATTTGACATAACATGCTGAAATTTCCATAAAATTATAGTTTTCGTCGCCAATTTGAAAAATTCATAACTTCTTCGTTATAGCTCCGTTTTAATCCGTTCAAGCGGCCACGTTTTCGTTTTAAAATGTATTTTCTAAATATCTAGTCCAAAAATTTTTACCTACTGTCAAGGCATTCTCCACATTAGAAATGATGAATCAGCTGATATTAAAATTGTGATAGGAAATGACAAGGCATTCTCCACGTTAGAATCTAAAGAAAGGATAATGGAATGGGTATATGAAGGCATCCATGTGACAATCGATTTGAAATGAAAGTAAATAACTCAAATATGTAACGATATAAGCGATGTAAAGTGAATATGCACTTATGATGAAATGATGAGATGCTATGATGATGTAGTTATAGTCTAGGGTCAATGATGCAACCTAGTTCTCTATAACCAAGCTCGATGCCAATCACCTCCAAATTACTGCTTTTGCAAATGAATGGAATTCTCGGGTCGATCATGTCATAGCATCACAATCAAGTTATATTGAACGACCTAAAGTGTCGTTTGGAAAATACATCGCTTGATTTAATAAAATAATCGAGTTTACAAAGTATAGGTCCCAAATGAAAATCAACTTAAATGGAAATAAATTTGTTACAATTCAAACGATGTTTTAAAGTATATGAAACCCAGTGAAATGCGTCGTCACCACGACTCTATGATATGTCCACATGCATGCCATGAAGTGAATGCCTTAGATACCGAGATAAAACATGCTAAAAGTGTCAACACAAAGGTTGAGTGAGTTCATAGAGTTTGTGTTGAAATGTAAAGCCTTTCAAAATCGTTTATGCAACAAAGGCATTGTAATCCACCGGCCCAAGTTCCGCCCATACAAAACTTGCAAACGTGTGTTCACAACCCACCGAAATGTGTATAGTTTATGATCAAGCTCATGATGTCAAATGAATTCACAAAATAGTGCATAACTTAATGTATCCATAGTTACTTATTATAACACATAATTCGTACGCTTTCAAATTGTTCCATGACCATTAGTTCAGGATTGTACCAAGACCATTAGACCATGATTGTACCAAGTCCGTTAGTACATGACTATACCAAGTCCGTTAGTTCATGACTATACCAAGTCCGTTAGTTCATGACTATACCAAGTCCGTTAGATCGTGATCATACCAAGTCAGTTAGCTCAATGATTCATGATATAGAAATTCTAAGTATGGCGATCATTGTTATTTGTATGACTAATATCTGCTTCGAGATAAACATATAGTTTGCAAATATTCATGTTTGCCATAAAAGTTGTTGAGCATGTATCTCCCCAAAGAGTTTAATAAAAGTATTAAAACAAGAAAAGTGGGGCTATGACTCACTTGGACAATGATGCGATGGCAAAGTGAGTACACCAAATGTAGTGAATCTCAAACTGACCTATTATGAATGATATGATATGTAATAAGTCATGATGTAATGTTATGCATGCGATTCGGATGATATTTATACCACTTATGTATTTTTGAAAATAATGCTTTTCGTCGAAAATAATTCTTATAACGTCTTGACAATTTAATAATTACTTTTCAAGAATTTATGTTGAAATGATATCATAAGATAATCATTTAATGATTCATTATGAGATTATAACTTTTCGTCGTAATATAATGTCATTTGAAGAATTCATGAAAGTGACTAAAACGGCCTCTAAAATCTAGTCGTAAAATGGTGCACATCGAGTGTTAGGAAACAAACTCAACGGTTTTCGGAAGCTTGTATCATTGTCTCACAGTTTTAGTGTTTAAGTTTACATCCTAAAGGTCTCGATCACGGATAAAAATATAAGTTAAGTATGGTACTTGTGTGTTTAAGGGTGGTTTTCGGCAAAGTTTAAGTGACTATATTTTATTCGTTACAACTCCGCTCGATGAACGGTTGGACATTTTGGAAAATAGGCTAGGCGAACTTACTTTGACTAGAAGACATTATTTTATAAAAAGTTCTACATTAATGTTAAAAACGACCTCCAACATGGTAACTAGTTTTGCCGTAATATTTGCCTATTAGAAATAATATAGTTTTTCTTATACAATAAAGTTACGGCAACTTTGTGAAAACGTGTATAATTTAATCGTTACAAATCCGTTTTCTATGTTTTATATGCCCTTAGCTTCGTATCAAAGTATACTAATACATTTTTGATAAGTCGAAATAATTTACAACGCCAAGCTTCATTTTGACTCGTATAAATTTGACATAACATGCTGAAATTTCCATAAAATTATAGTTTTCACGCCAACTTGAAAAATTCATAACTTCTTCGTTATAGTCCGCTTTAATCCGCTCAAGCGCCACGCTGCTTTTAAAGTGTATTTTCTAAATATCTAGGCCAAAAATTTTACCCACTGTCGGATTTTCCAGATTTTGAAAATAAGGATGACCCTTTTGCAAACTAGTCGAAATGAGTTTTTCTCGCGCCAAACCTATTCTAACCCATTCAAAACAACTCGAAGTTATTCTAATCCTACCATACACCTTCTTAGGGTGTCATGGGTTCCTAGACATCACCAAAAATAATATATAACAAGGAGTAATTATAGGATGACTTATATATACATACTCTTAAAATCAATGTAAAAGTGGTATAAACCTCATGAGACTTGCATGTTTTCTCAAATATGATGAGATGAATATGAAAATAAATATGGAATATGATGATGAAAATAAAAAGCTTACAAGTAACTTGATGAGGTTATTAGAACAAAGGGTTTTTCCTAATCACTCAAGGTTTATATTGCAAAACCTTAACAAAAGTGATACTAGTGTAATAAAAACTTGACTAGAGAAAAAAATATGATCTCCTTCTTGTCTTTGAGGTTGGCCGGTTCTAGAGAGAAGAGAGGAAGCAAAATAGTTTTTGATCTTAAAACACTTTGAGAAAAATGAAGTGTATGTTTGTTTTTAGATATTTAGAGTATAAAACATTAAACTTAGGAAGATATTTGGCAAATAAATGACTCACCCCATGCTTGGTCGACATATGTAGAAAATTTAGGACTAGATGCATTAAGTAATAATCAAGTGGTTTAATGTTGAGTAAATGTTGTTAATTAGGAATAAGTGGTAACTTGTGTAAATATTTGAGCTTGTAGGTAGCATTAACTAAAATAAATTTTCACGGGTCAAGATAAAATATATTGAGGTCATAAAAATTATAAAAATACATTCCTTACAAAATTTGAGTGAAATAATAATTATCGTGTAGTATTTACGAAAACCGTCGTAATTATATAAATATAACAATTTATATACAAAATAAATTTAAAACACTGGGTAAACTCATAATATTATTTTTATAATCTTAATATGAGTATAAAAATATATATCGGGATGATTTTTGGAAGTGTCGGATCAATGTTTCAAAATAAATGTTTACGCGATAGCGTTTATTTAATATGAAAATTACGCGTTTAATGAAAAATGCAAACCCATGCATAATATAGATATGAAATGATGTTATTGATGATATGTAGACTAAATCTAGTCTATATGAAATGTCCTCAATAAAATGTTCATGAATTCGCAGCTAAACCATTAAGGTTACGCGAATTTGATACTCGTAAACGTAATTTACGATAAATGATGAAATAGTGAAACTTTTAAAGTTTGTAAAATGACCTGAAATTGCGAGTTGTCACAGCAACGCCATGCTTTACATGCTTGTAACATAATATTTTTGACTTGCCACCACTAAATATCCCCTATCCAACAAACCCCTTTACTTCCCTACCCTAAGGCTAACGTTACAACCCTTCGTAAAGACTTCTTAGATAGTTATTCCTAGGTGCTTACCCCAAAGCGGTGGAGGTTTGATCTATTCTCAAGCCTATGGTAATCTATTTTCTACTGCTCTATTTCATCGAGATTTTCTTTATGACTTAGCCTTTGATGTACCAGTTCCCATAGTTTTACTAGATCATCTCTGTCAAATGATTTGCACATGTCTACAAATGTCTTGTACATCTCCACTATATCTCCAACTCTGATGATCTTCCAAGATTTCCCAAATCTGTTACTATGAATTTCCCAATCAATTATAGGATGCTTGGTCTGTAAAGCTTCTACATTTATTCTCTTATCAGGTTGAATAATCATCAACTCCTTCAAAGCTTCATCTTCCAAATCAATCTCTGCAGCAGATGAACTCCCTTATATCTTTTGTTTTTTAGATATCTTTGATTCCAGTATCAGACCTGCTCTTTGTAGGATATTGGATTTCACAAACATATCACATAACAATATATGGGTCGAATTAGTTTAAGGTTCTAGAGAGAGAAAGTGGAAGATGGGAGCCTTTCTAGAGAGAGAAAGTAACAAAGAAAGAAAGGTTAGATTAAGTGAAAGGTCAAACCCTCTACCTTGGGAGGTAGAGGGTATTTATAGTTACATACAAAACGTCCTCCTGACGGACTGTGGATCAGGCATACAGTGGGTAAAGACCCGTCCTTCCTCCACGGTGTTACTCTAACTAACTAACAAACTAATAAATAACGTAATGTCTACGAGCTAACTTATGCTAGAATATATTTGGGGTGACTGACACTTCACTATGGAATTTCCAATTCCTAACAATCTCCCCCTAAGGGAGGTCACCCCATGTTTTACATTTCGAATCTTAGCATTCTATTTAATCTTCGCCTTGAGCTCGTAGACTTTAATTCTTCAATTTCCGCATTCTTTGTGCTTTAGCGATGACTCTTCATAGTCCGCATAGTTTTGTACTGAGTGGAGGTCTTGAATCGATCCACATCCCGATGATCTTCGAGCTTTTGAGATCATCACCGCAGAAATCTCTCGGATCATCCATAGTTGTGTTGCCTTCATGTGATGTTGTGACTTATGGACCGACATGCTCACACTTTTGAATCATGACATCTTTCCATCGTAGTAAGCGGAAGCTTTATCGGTTCAATATATTTGCGATAAGCAGCAGAAAGCGTAGCATAGTATAAAAATATCGAACCAAAGTTATGTAGATATGCACCGTCATGATTTCTTCAATTAAGTGTGGATGCCGTGAGCATGCGGCTTTGGATTGACATCTCATTTCGATCACCGCAACCGTCTCAAATGTACCGCAAACAAGCTAGCAATAAACACACGAAGTGTCTTTGATCACTTTCGTTGAATTGAGGTACACGCCCACTTGCCTCGCTGATCAAGACAAGTATTGCTGTGATCGTGTAGGATTCTAAGAATCTCCTTGAGTGGTTTCGCACTGTTCTAGTTGTTCTCAAACCGAACGTCTCAAAGAAGACAACACGGAGTGAGTGAACCAAATAATTGATATTCACCGATTGATGAAAATGATTTGAAAACAATCGCATATTGCTTAGAAGAAAGAGTTTTGCAATACGACGAAGGTTTTATGAGAAAGATCAATTTTCAATCAAAATACTTTTGTATTAGAAAATGAGTACACATTCGATGTGCTAGATAAAAGAAGAGATTCACACATCGAACGGTTTTTCCAAAAGTATTTTCAATCGATATACTTTTGTGTTTGAAAACATGAATACACATTCGATGTGCTAGAAAGAAGATTTGCACATCGAACGGTTTTTCCAAAAGTATTCGCCAATTCCATTCTGGACCAAGGTTGATTCACGGTGAATCGCCCCATCGTTCTATCCGCTTGTCACAAGCTTGATCTTTAGAAAAGATCTCACATGTCACCCACCAAGAGCTTGTTTGATGTTGGCTCTGAATGATTTCCATCTTCATCGTGAATATTTTCATATCACTCGGATGTTCTGGCAATACCACAAGATTAATGCGTAGGACTCTTAAGATATATTCTCACTTTCCACATTGTGTGAAACAGTGAGTCTTCAAGAATAATGTCTTACTGAGATATTGTGGATGATCTGTTGGCTCTAGACTCAATTGTGCACATTTGGTTCCTATGCCGGAGACTAGGGAGAGGGTCTCCTTCTTCAATATCAACAATCTCTAAGAGAAAGTCGATAGATTATGTAGGTTCCCCGTGAGAATGAAACAAGTCCTTTTAATAGGAATGAGTAGCTTGGGAAGTTTTAGTGCAGTGCGTCACTGGGTCCATGACGCCTTGTCTTCAATACCAGTGTTACCTTAGTAACCACCAAGAGTATATGTATTGAACCCGTTTCGCCCTAAGGTTGAATTAATGGAGGGCTATTTATTTTCACCCTTTCTCATTTCATTTCTTTTTCATTCTTCAACCCTTCAAGACTTACCGAGACTTCATAACTAGAACCTTGTTGGGTGTATTCCGTTCTAGCTCTATCTCATCCGCACTCTTCCCAATTCTCACTTTTCTCCTTTTTTCAATATACCTAAAGACTCTACACTATCTAGTGGATTGTCCTCGGTAGATCCCTCCGATTCGGCGGATCGTGGGAACTAATACCTAACCTAACCATCCTTATAACACCATGCATAAAGTATATTGGTCGGTCTTTTGGTATTGTTCTTTCCTTCATGAAACCAATTGAAAAATCATTTGGAAAAACAATCAAGGTACTTGTGATACGAGACCAAATCATTTTGTACCTTAATAGTTTTGATCATTTAGAAATGCTCCCCTCAACATGCATATGATTTTGAAATTGTTTAGCACATGGAGGCAAGAGTTCTTTGAAATAATTTCTTGATCACAATTTCCGTAGGAAAAGCCATTTAATTTCTTTGGTAAATTCTTCCCTCAATATGCGTAGGATATTTGAAATCATTTTATCACATGGAGGAAAGAGTTCTTTTGAAGTACATCCACGATCACAAAAGCCATTAAGAAACCATTTAAAAACTCAATCAAGGTACTTTATGTTAAAACATAGAAATCTTTGTACCTTGAAAGTTTGTTTTCTTTTTGAAATGCTCCCCCTCAATATGTGCTTCGAGATTCGAAAGCGTTTAGCACATATGAGAGAGCAGCCTGCACAATTGAATCAAAAAAATCACCTTTTATCAGATTTCATTATTAAATCACAAATTCTTCCCCGATCAAAAATATCAAACCCTTTGAGATTTTGGATCCCAAGTGATTTAATAAGGTTTATAAAACATGGGAGAAAATGAGCCTAGTTTAAATACTCTTCTGGTTTATGGATAAATGCTCCCCCACAACATGTGCATCATGTATTTGAAATCGTTTGGCACATGGAGGCAGGAGTGCCTTTAAAGGACTAAAACAGATTTGAGATTTAAATCACTGTCTCTCCCCCGATCAAATATTTCAAACCTCTTGAGATTTGTGATCCCAATAGATTTAAATTATATAGAAAATTTTAGGGGAAAGACGTGGCAAGATTTACTTTTGAAAAATGACAGATAAGGACCATTTTTAAGACATTAAAGATTCTTAGTGTCAGGTATGATTGTTTTAAGAGATCTTTAAGTAAAATAAAACAATTTCACAATCAAACAAGAACAGAAAAAATTTTGTTTTGAAAGACCTTGATTCAAAAGAAAAATCATACCATGACATAACATTAAATCTTTAGATCACCACTTATTATTGTTCAAACGGACTTTTATGAAGAAATATCGTTTGAAAATATTTTATTTTAAATCACTCTCCCCCTCAATCGATGACCGTAGTCGATGATTGAGTGATTTATATTTTTTTATATAAAGAAGTCCGGTGATTTTCAAAATTTAGTCCAATTTATTTTCAAAAACAATATTTTTCCATTTTCAAAACAATTTTAATCAAATTTTTCAAAATTGTTTAAAAATGGTATCCTGCACAAAGATACGTTAGGTGGTTGAGAAACTTATGTTGTTGCCGTAGGGCTTGAAGAAAAACCGTCACGATGCAGTGAGACTCTTACGTTGCATTTTAATGCCAACTGAGGTCAAATTAAGCTCCGTTTCTTCAATCACTTAGAAAAAAATCATCTGCTGATGCAGTGAGACCTCTTACGTTGCATTATGCCAACTCTCCATAGAAGTCCAATTAAGCTCCGTTTCTTCAATTGTCAACCCAAGATATAGTTACCCTTTCCTTTCGGAATCCAATCATCTTCAATTTTGGGATCCGGATCGGGAACATTCTTATGTACCAATATACCTGCATACGTTAGTGAACACACATACAGATATATGGTGGTCGACAACGCCCAAAAAACAATCGACTAATTAAAGTCAATCCAACCTATCAATCAATTCATATATGGCATGGGTATAATGTGTTTATCAAACTCTAATCATCTAAACCTAAGAATCATATCCTAGGCACCTAGTCCTTCAACGTAGGTTAACATCATTTTCAATTAAGCATATAGGATAATTAGATAATCTCGTTAGATGATATAGATTTGAAAACATTTCCCCTCAATCAATGACTCATTTTCAAAAAGTTTAAAAGCGTGAAGTCATTGATTGGTTTTCAATTATTACGAAAACTCAAACCGATTGATTTGTAAGCAACTCATTTTCCACCCTTTGTAAAACACCAAATATTTTTCTCAAGAATTTTAGACGGAAAAACATTTGTGTAGGAACAGCAGTCCTTCGACATACTTTCCTCAAATAGTTTTTCTGATTTTTATGGATTTTTGAAATTTTCTATTTTTCTATTTTCTTTTTGTTGGTTTTATATTTTTGTATTTAGCTTTTTGAAAAATATTTACAACGATAGAGAAATAGTTTAAGAAGATGATGATACGAGTACCGAGATAAGGATATCGAGCCGCACGTCGTAGAAGATAGAAGTCATCATCTCTTAAACTTTCACCACCAAAGCATTCGAGGCTCTTGAATCGTCGCAAGAACTTGAGCCTTCAAAAGTGAATCTTTGTAGCTTCCCCAAACCGACAGACTAAGAAAAAGACCATTTCAAGCAAAGAGAAACGAATAAAACGGTCTCATAGAATGAAGCTCAAGACCTCAAGAACACGAGAACACCGGTAACAAGTTGAAACATTGATCGTCTCGGTGGTTATCAAATCCAGATTAACGACACGACCGATCACATGAACTCATTGTGCATCCCCGATGTACACCTTACTCTTCGAGATTGACCATTTATCTATTTAGGGGAACAATATATCAACACCTTCATTTCACCAAATGCACTCTAGTTATCTAACATATAACCAATCAGCCCATAACGTACACATGTACCCAACAAGAGAAGAGACAATGACATCACAATAGCTGGTTGAATCACTGATCTTCTTTGCGGATGTCAACTCCAAAATAACTGATTAAGCTCGATCATGTGAATATGTTGTGCGACCCAGATGTACACATATCTCTCCCTTGATGGTTTTGATCTCATCGGAATCATCATTACATTGTGTACATGAAGCACTAACCGGGAGCACTTTATCATAAATCATATAGAAGATGTCGATAAGCAATATCATCTCACGCTCCACATATTCTTCTCATATTTCTTCCTGCTGAAAGCTGAGTTAACACATACCAAAAGTATCCAGAGACCACTTCCTCCCAAATGGTTGGAATAATACATTCTTTCCCCAAATAGTTAGAATAATATATCCTTCCCCCAAATAGTTGGAATAACACACCAAAGGCTATGAGTAAACACTGAGTTTCTCTACGGTTATGACATTTGTCTTTCCCGGATTACTTCAATAGAGACAAAGTATTAGGTTCATCACGCTTACTCGTTGTGTGTTTAGATGTATGTCTCCTTCCCCTCTTGGGTTTTGATACCTCGTAATCAAGAACACATCATTCATACCAAATATTCTTGACATAGAGAAGAACAAAATTAGCTCAAATGAATCTTGTGAGAATCGATCGCTATAGAAACTCTCCGACTATCTTTATCAACCTATTCGAAGACAATTTGAAGTAACCACTGATGAAGAAAACCCGTTATACCAAACTTGAAACTGAAGTAGAATTCTCCGCATGTGTTCTAAGCTTGCACTTAATGATGGAAGAACGGTGTCGAGAATGTATGCATCAAGAAAATCTCTAAGTACTCACTACTCAAACAAAGTATGACACATTAACACCTCTTGAGATTATCCACATCGTCATCTGCATGTGACACTGAGTAAAACAACATAACTCCTAATAGTGATAGTTAACCAGGTCTTCAACCATCCACCCCGACTGCTGGCAACTAGATAACCTAAGACTTCAACTCAAATTCTTAAGCCCGAGCAAGTTATCAAATAAGAACACGCCTTTGTTGAAAGTCAACTTCAATCTCAAATAAGTGATAAATGATTAATTCAAGTCATTTTCTTTAATGTTCATGTGGTTGATTTATAGCATGCACAATGAGAGGAACAATAACTGTAGATTTGGCAAAGGAGTACCAAAGAGCGGATCATTATTCATGAGTGCAACCGCAATATTATGATAGTCATTATCAATGCCTCGAGGAATAATCGGAGATTGTTTCTTGAGAATTCGAGAAGTACTTTAGATGGTGAACCGTTGAGGCGTGAGGAACCGAGCATGAGCTTTAAACTGGATGATCAACATTTGTTGGAGATTGAAGTACTCATCAAACATATCATGAAAACAATGAATCCCAAATAGTATATCCCGCTTATCCTTAGTGAGTGAAGACATTAGGCATTGAGAGTCGTATGACCATAACTTAGCATCCATCAATATGTAGTATATTCACTTTTCCCCTCAAAAATTGCATCCGGTTGCCATTTTTGATTTAACCAAGTGAATAAGAATATACACCAATGAACGAGATCCACTTGATGACCGAATGAGCATGGGAGAAACATGAAGCTTGTTGATGAAGAATGTCGATGAGAATGGTCATAAACAAGAAGATTTCTCTTCTTCAAGATAAAGCGCATCAAGCGCATACCTTTCTTTTCTATGAGGAACAGGTCAAGTGTTATCTGCAGATGCCATAGTGTTGAAGAACGAGGCTCGAATCGATGTGAACAGACATCATAGCGCATTGAATATCAAGGTTGAGTAACTTGAACCCGTGAGTAATGAGATATCAATCCATTTGTTATCCATACTTTAAGCGAGTCCATGTAGTGAAGGATCAAGTATCTCGCAATCGAGTAAGGAATACCGCACTAACATTACAAAACTTATTGCATACATATTGGTTAGTGACAATAGTATCCAAATCCTTTGGGGCTTCACTGTCAACCTTGATTTTGCCATTGGAAAACAGCTTTCCGGTAGGTATCCACCTAAGTCCAGCATCCTTAAACATTCTACCTGATGGTATCCACTTATGGCAAGGTCTAGGAGTGTTAAGCTTCTTGTGCACAGTGGAGGACTTATCGATATTCCTAGACTCCAAAGGTTTAGCAGCTGGTATCCATCTAGGCAAAGTTTTTTGTTTGATTTGGTTCATAACATGTTGAACCATAGTCACGTTAGTAGTCTTAGTGGATTGTTCCATAGCATGTGAATTAGGAGAATGTTTCTTATTCGAAAAAGACTTAGCATGTGAATTAGTGGATTGTACCCTAGGTCTTGCACCTAAAATTCCGTCTTTTCGAATCATGCATTTTTCCTAGCTTCTTCTAGATAATAGTTCTCCACAAGTCATTCATATTATATGAATTATGGGTTTTAATGCTTGATTTTGACACTTTTGAACTATTCCTAGTGGTGGGAGTAGAAGTGGCTACTTGTTAAGGGTTAATTGAACTAGAAGCCTTATTCTTAGGTAACTCGGTGAAGTGACCGGTTTTGACAAAACTTTTATCGCATCAACTTGGGAGGCAAACCGTGTTTTTGAAAATTTTGGTCTTTCGATATAAACGCAAAGAGGTCGCCTAACAACGGACCGGTTTCTAATGGGATGAGAAACCGGTTTCCCAAGGTTGATGGTTTTGTAAACTTAGTGTTCACACTTTTCCCGCAGCTTTCCTAAGCTCATTTTTAAGGCAACAATAGCGAAACTCTTTTCTTGAAGTTAAGCTTTGAGTTCATCAATTTTGCTATCAAAGAGTTTGATTGTTCCATTGACTTAGTTCGCTTCTTTGACAGAGTCACTTAGTTCTATGTGATGCTTTCTCAAAGACTCATTTTCCTTTAGTAATTTGGCCACACAAACCGCTAATTCATCATTTCTCATTTGAATATCATCAATAACATTAACATCGAATTACTTGTAACCAAATTACTTTTCACATGCATATCGAAAAATGTTTGTTCAAATTGTTGATAGTCGAGTTGTTGGTTTGAAGTCGAGCTTTTAAATCGTTTATTTCAAAAATTCACGAAATTCGTGAAATTCGGATTTTTACATGGTTTCTTAGTTTGAAAACTTTCCTCCTTTCTTTGTATTGCAATTTCAAGAGAAATGCAAAGTTTTTCAAGTTTTGAGAATTTGTTTGAAAGTTCATCAAAAGCCTTTTTATCAACCATATCATTTGTTTTGAATTTATTAGCCTCACCTCAACCAAGGAACATTTATCGTAATCATGTTCGAAGATAAGATCGCTTTGTTTAGGTACATTAGCAAATGCACTATGTTGAATGCTTAATGGTACCTCATCACATGACACCGCTCATTTGTCGATCCGATATTTGCATCCACATCATGTGTAACAAGAGTCACCGAACAACCTGGTTGTTTCAAACTTAATCGCCTCGAGCCTCAGATTCGGTGTCAATCGATCCATCATCCGATGCCTTACCGATCTCAACACTACAATCTATTGATTGTACCCGACATTCATTCACCTTTCGATCACCGCATCCACTTCTTGTGTGACCGGAATTACTGAGTAGCTGGTTACATCATTCTTAGCTATCTCTGATATTCTGCATTCTGCAACACCCGACCTTTCAATTGATATATTACCCGACTCATCACAACTGTTACAACCGTATCCCGAAATACAAATAGGCCCTACCTTAGATGAATATGGTCCAAAGACTTGACGGGATTGAATAGTTGACCCGATAGTCAATCTAATAATTTTTAAATGTTATGTTATAGTTATATAAATGAGGGGGACTTAAGTTGCGACATTGTAAACTTGAAATAAGTATCTTGTGGCCAAAATAGAAGGAAAGGAACTTGAAGGACCAAAAGTGCCAAATAGTAATATAACTTTATAATGAAGAAAGCTACAAGTATATTAAGCTAGCTTCTCAAAGTTCCGTGAGATTAGGAAAGTCGGTCTTGAAAAGAGAGGAAAAATGATGGCAAGAATGATGATCAATGGGATGGGATTAGTGTTTCCAATCAACTAATGAACTAGTTCCTATCACTCTTGTGCAAGTAAGTATCTTTAATTGTAATTAATTGTGAATTAAAGAGTTAGGGTTCATGTATCCAAGTTGAGGGTTTTGGGTAATTGTGGTTTTAAACACTAATTAAGATATTATAGTGTAATTTGGTGAAACCCCTTTTTATTTAATTGAAGTAATTGGGTAAATTTGAAATGATCGTGTTATGATAATAAGGTTTGGTTAAAATGAGAAATTATAGTAATCTTAGAGGAATCTTATTATGGGTAAAGTTGGATAAATTGTGGGTAAATCATCATATAATCAATATAAGATTATGTGATGATTAGAGGAGGTTATGAAAGCCAAATAGTTGTGTAAACCACGACTATAGTTTATTGTTTATGTTTTAAGTATATTTTGATTATGTGTTAAGGATGTTAGCTTTGGATGGTGTTGATGATGGAGATGATGGAAGATGATGATAAACTCATAATAGCTTAGCTTGGCTAGCTAAGGTAAGTAACTTGGTTACTATATGGTTAATATGAAAATGTTATGGTATGCAATTAATGTTGTGTTAAGTGGTTATAGATATATCTTGGAATTATTGAATAGCTAAGGTATGTGTTATATGTTTTATGTGCTAATTGATAAATTGTGTGTTAGGATTATGTGGTTGTGATGTTTTAAGAATGTATATATATATTAATCATGTTTTAGCCAATTACTTACTAAGCGTTATCGCTTACATGTTATAGTTGCCATGTTTTTGTAGGTTCATGATTATCGGAGGTGCTATGGCTTGGAATGGGTGTTGGATTGTGAATTGATTAATGAAGTTGATAATATGTGATAATAGGAGCTAGGTAGATACCGAGCTCATGTGATGAGTTTGTACCCGAGAGTCTTTTATAGTTTTATAAAAGTATCTTCAATTAACAAGTATGTGTCATAATATTTGGAGTGTTTGTAGTTAATTGTATTTCTACCCATTTTAGGTTGGATGGGTCAATTAAGTATTAAAATACCTCATGACTGGTTTAGTCATAGTTTGTAAGGTCTTTTGTTATTTTGGAAATGTTTAAGTGTTAATTTGGTTGAAAGGAGTCAAGTTTGGTTGTGCGCTTTGTCATTAAATGTGCGCTTTGGGCTCCTCGATGGCGTCGCGTTAGAACTCGACCCCGCAAAGTTAAAACCTTCGAGCCGTCAGCTATGTTGAATCTGACCGCAGATTAAAGAGCGACGGCGCCGCTTAAAACCCGATGCCGCCGGGTTATTAGTCCTTCGAGTCGTCATGTTAAATCGAAATGTGCTTTAAGGGTGACGACGTCGCAGATTTAGCAGACGGCGCCACCACTTATTACAAAGAAATAAATGAGGCTTTATTGTAATCTTGGGTCATTATTTTAGAAGAGTAAACAAGTATATGTTATAAAAGGGTTGTCAAGGGTAAATAGTTATAGTTTTGCTATTTTTTAGAGTTAAAGTGATAGTCAAACGTTCGTGTCAAAGTTTTAAAATTTGAGTAATTTCACAACTGAATCGGGCGTAACAACTTGGTATCGAGCTTTGGTTTAAGTGAATTAGGTTTCCACTATAGGTTGCCTAGTCTTAAACCACTTTTAGTTGCGGAATTAAGTAAAGCGAAATGTATGTGTTTAAGTTATAGGTTTCCCACTATAGAGTTTTGGAATTAGGTGCGGAATTAGGTTTCCACTATAAAGTTTTGGTTTAAATGATGTGAACTATGTGAAGTTTAGAGGAAATTAATCGGGTAATATATTATTATCATGTAATTGATGTAGGTCTATGGCGGATTTTATGAGTAGAGATGATTAGATTATCAATAAATGAGATATGCTTGTGTGGTTATGTGTTTAAATATTGCTATGATATGCATGATGAGATATATGGATTGAAGTTCTATAGACGGCATGATTAGAAGTTAATAGTAGTAAGATTTTGACTTAGAATATGAGGCGGTATGTAATGAGAGTCCACATTAGACTAAGTGAGTTAAGTGATGAAAATGTACACTTTGGATAGTGTAGGAGAACGGAGAGTGGTTGAATGATTTCATGTCATAGAAACCCTATGAGACTTGAATAAGATAGGTATGACTTTTGTTGTGTTAATGACCAACTCATGGTCTTATTACGTGAATGGCTATCGGATAGCCAATATGATGGTATTAGAGATGGGGTAATTGTAAGTCATAGAACGTAGTAAGTAAACCTAAATGTTAATGGAAATAAATATGTTATAATGTAATATTAATTGTGTGTTGTAACACACGTGTAAATGTATAGTGGAAATTTGACATAAAATAGTTAAGTGTCTAAAAATATGAAGTTTTAGAATGATATTGAAATATGGGAATGAAATAGTTTACTTACTAATAATTAAAATAAGACATGTAGAAAATGTGGGGAAGAATGCTTATAGTTGATGACCTATGTAGGGTCTAAATGTGGAATAAAATAGTAAAGCTAAGTGCTAATTAAATCAAAAAGTGAAAAAGTTAAAATATATAAAAGGATTTTGAGGTAGGTGATATAATAAAACATGACAAAAACGTGTTAAAGTTATGGAACGTGAAAAAGGGAATAATTGAAAGATAACAAGTGTGTAATGGAATAAACCTATAAACGGTTTATATGTGGATAAAGTCAAATAGACTAAAAATAGTAAAAGTAAAATGTGGAAATGGTCAACAAGGGTTGACGGGTATATGAAAAAGTGAGATGAGTAAGCACATATAAAATGTGTAAATGCTAAAATAGATCAAAAGTTAAGAAATGAGAATTGTAAAAGATAAAGAGGTGATGGCCCACTTAGGTCATAGGATGTAAAGGTGAGCGATTGAGAGTGCTAAGAACAAACTGAGGAGAAAACGGGATAATGATAGTCTAGGAAATGTTGAATAATGAATAATTGGAGAAACATAGAAATATTAGGTTAGATATGATTGCTTAGTTGTACCACGAATGAATAGTTGTTAAATGTAAGAAATGAGTTCATGTTAGACCAAGATGTAAATAAAGGATTAGGTTACGCTTCGATAGTGTTGATAATCGTTTAATAATAATGTGAATGATAGGTTTATGGGATTTAAAAGTTTCTTAAGTATATGTTAAAGTTGTGGAGAAATTATGTAATAGGTTCTATATAGCCTAAGACAACAAGTGAGGTGAATGCTTACTAGTGAGGTGAATGCTTACTAGTAAGGAAGGGATATATATGCTATGAACCCATGAAGGACTAGATGTGTAAGTGATGAGATGAATGTATAATTGATTGACCTAAGGTTGTATTATATAGACGGGTAGAAATGGCAAGATAAGATTAAAATTGGTAAATAGTATTAGAGATGGGTTAGTAAGTGAATTAAGTAATAAAAGTGTTTTCTAGTATTGAGATGTAAGTAGTGTAAGTCTAGAGTGGAATGAAATTGTATCTATGTAATGAGCACACCGTGCGCTTGAGTGGTGTCGGTGAGTCTAGTATGAGCATAAGAAAGGATGTGATGAGTCGAGTAATGGTTTATAGAGTGTTGACTCGTATTTGGCATGTATAAGCTATGTGTTAATAATTATCAACATAGGGTCTCATTAATAAGTCATATCTAGTGAAGATCAATAAGTGGTATTAAAAACAAGATAAGAGCGAACTTAAATGCAAAGTATGTTGGTGTGGAATGGTATGATGTGGCACGGTATAATAGATGTTGATACATCCGTTACTAAGCGCTTAATGTTATGGAAGTTATGAAAGTGGACTAAGCACATTGTTATGTTAATGATGAGATGAACGGTATAGCTTAAACGCTAATAGTTAGATAAGATGAAGTATGTATGAGATTAAGATGTTGCTTTGAAGTTATTATAACACGCTATTGTTCCCATTAGTAATGATTAGTATAATGTATGTCGATTAATAAAACGTGTTTAAAACATGTAAGAAGAATAGATAATTACTAATGAGAGGTTGTAGTTGATGACCTATATAAGGTTTATATATGGAAAGTTAGATAGACTAAAACTCTAATAGTATAAGAGTTAAAATTGGTCAACGAAGACTTGACATAGAGAATGTGTGGATTATAAATGAGGTAATATCTCATTGATTGTTATAAAGGACAAATAGATATGTATGTATGTATGAAAATAGTATTAATCCACAGTTACAATGTTACAGTACTGGTTACAGAAAACCTCTGGAGGAATATGTTATAGAGGCGGATCCCTACTGGGAAAGGCCAACTGATGTTATAGAGTCGAATCCCTACGAGGGAAGAACCGACGAACGTTATAGCTCCTTTTGTAAATATTATAGTAAAGATGGGTCCAAGTCTAAAGGATGAAAAGTGTAAACATAAATAAAATAATATAATGTGGTAAATTGAAATTTAATTAAGTGATAGGAGTACTTGTATATGTCGAAAATACATAACCATGAGTTTATGTTTCTTGATTTACATCGATTGGGACGCCTCTCCATGTAAATGAGGAAATATGAACGAGTGGGCTTATGTGCTCCCGACATGGTACGAGTAGGTTTAGATGAGTAGAAGGCGGAAATCTAAGATAAGTTAGAACTTATAAAAACTAAAATAGAACAGTTGGATTAGATGCAACTTTTAGTTAAGGCCTTATGACAACCTTCATGTTAGGTGACTTAAGCATAAGTTAAAGTGATTACGAGTGTAAAGTAATGTTTATAGTATACCTTGTATCATGATGTGGTGTAATAATGATCAGGGTGGTCGTAAACATTTAATTATGAGAAGGTAATAAAGACTAGCAAAGTATTACAATGAGAACGCTAGTGATAGTTAAGTAAGGAAGTAATAGTTAGCATTCGACTTATAAAAAGATAAACGATGTGTAAATAAGTAAAAATGTGGAATGGTTGGTTAACTTTGACTTATAAAGTCAAAATAATATGGCCGTGATTATATAGGTGAATGTTATGGTAAGATATTGAATATGGGAATACTTGATTTTGCAAAATTATGTCTTGGATGACGAATGATGTGTTGTTATAGAAATTTTATGATAAAGCAAACGATTTGGAATTTGCTTGTGTGGTATGACATAAGTTGGGATTAAGTGTAAATGGCAATAGACGAGAGATTTCGAGGACGAAATCTAAATAAGGGAGGTAGAATTGTTACAACCGTATCCCGAAATACAAATAGGCCCTACCTTAGATGAATATCGTCCAAAGACTTGACGGGATTGAATAGTTGACCCGATAGTCAATCTAATAATTTTTAAATGTTATGTTATAGTTATATAAATGAGGGGGACTTAAGTTGCGACATTGTAAACTTGAAATAAGTATCTTGTGGCCAAAATAGAAGGAAAGGAACTTGAAGGACCAAAAGTGCCAAATAGTAATATAACTTTATAATGAAGAAAGCTACAAGTATATTAAGCTAGCTTCTCAAAGTTCTAGGAGATTAGGGAAAGTCGGTCTAGAAAAAGAGAGGGAAAAATGATGGCAAGAATGATGATCAATTGGGATGGGATTAGTGTTTCCAATCAACTAATGAACTAGTTCCTATCACTCTTGTGCAAGTAAGTATCTTTAATTGTAATTAATTGTGAATTAAAGAATTAGGGTTCATGTATCCAAGTTGAGGGTTTTGGGTAATTGTGGTTTTAAACACTAATTAAGATCTTATAGTGTAATTTGGTGAAACCCCTTTTTATTTAATTGAAGTAATTGGGTAAATTTGAAATGATCATGTTATGATAATAAGGTTTGGTTAAAATGAGAAATTATAGTAATCTTAGAGGAATCTTATTATAGGAAAAGTTGGATAAATTGTGGGTAAATCATCATATAATCAATATATGATTATGTGATGATTAGAGGAGGTTATGAAAGCCAAATAGTTGTGTAAACCACGACTATAGTTTATTGTTTATGTTTTAAGTATATTTTGATTATGTGTTAAGGATGTTAGCTTTGGATGGTGTTGATGATGGAGATGATGGAAGATGATGATAAACTCATAATAGCTTAGCTTGGCTAGCTAAGGTAAGTAACTTGGTTACTATATGGTTAATATGAAAATGTTATGGTATGCAATTAATGTTGTGTTAAGTGGTTATAGATATATCTTGGAATTGTTGAATAGCTAAGGTATGTGTTATATGTTTTATGTGCTAATTGATAAATTGTGTGTTAGGATTATGTGGTTGTGATGTTTTAAGAATGTATATATATATTAATCATGTTTTAGCCAATTACTTACTAAGCGTTATCGCTTACATGTTATAGTTGCCATGTTTTTGTAGGTTCATGATTATCGGAGGTGCTATGGCTTGGAATGGGTGTTGGATTGTGAATTGATTAATGAAGTTGATAATATGTGATAATAGGAGCTAGGTAGATACCGAGCTCATGTGATGAGTTTGTACCCCCGAGAGTCTTTTATAGTTTTATAAAAGTATCTTCAATTAACAAGTATGTGTCATAATATTTGGAGTGTTTGTAGTTAATTGTATTTCTACCCATTTTAGGTTGGATGGGTCAATTAAGTATTAAAATACCTCATGACTGGTTTAGTCATAGTTTGTAAGGTCTTTGTTATTTTGGAAATGTTTAAGTGTTAATTTGGTTGAAAGGAGTCAAGTTTGGTTGTGCGCTTTGTCAAATGTGCGCTTTGGGCTCTCGATGGCGTCGCGCTTAGAACTCGACGCCGCCGTTAAAACCTTCGAGCCGCCGGGCTATGTTGAATCTCGACGTCGATTTCAAAGAGCGACGGCGCGTTAAAACCCGATGCCGCCGGGTTATTAGTCCTCCGAGTCGTCGCGTGTTAAATCGAAATGTGCTTTAAGGGTGACGTCGCAGATTTAAGGTGACGGCACGCCCCTTATTACAACAAATAAATGAGGCTTTATTGTAATCTTGGGTCATTATTTTAGAAGAGTAAACAAGTATATGTTATAAAAGGGTTGTCAAGGGTAAATAGTTATAGTTTTGCTATTTTTTAGAGTTAAAGTGATAGTCAAACGTTCCGTGTCAAAGTTTTAAAATTTGAGTAATTTCTGTCAACTGGAATCGGGCGAACAACAACTATCTCTCAACCGCACCGACACTCATCCACTTTTTCATCTTTATGTGTAACTTCCTCAATGTACTTCTCCACATTATCCATGAGTTGGATGAATGTCTCAATGAACATGCTAATTTCCATTCCGGTGTGTCTCTTGAAAGACATTTCACCAGTGTCTTGATCATAATCGATGTAAATTCCCCACTTATGAATGACCAAATTGGTTGTGGATCACTTGAAGTGCAAGACCGAACTATCCTTTTGAACCTTTACTTTATCAAGTTGTTGTTTTAATTGTTCTAAGTTCAATAGTAATGTTCCCGTTAATGTGGATAAGTCTTGACGGAAAATGGCAATGCATGTTCGCTCCATTCTTATCGTGTGAGTAACATGAGGTGTGAGTGAAGTTGTTGATAAGGTTCAATGCTACTTTCCTTTGCATGGCATTCAGTAGCTCGAACAGTGCAAATCTTTCTCATTGGACTCTGAGCATGAAGAACTCACATCATCATTGATTGATTCAATCATCTTTAATCGCTCGATGTAGCATACATTATCATTGTTGTCCCTGACATCATACAATTTAAGTACTTCGAAATTCTTGGGTCAAGAGTGTAAGACATGATGTTGTAGTATACACGGGATTTTACAAGTCTATGATTTAAACCGAGAAATAGATTCTTTCGCGGGATTTTACAAAATCAAGAAGAAACTGTGATATAGAGACCAATAGAATGTGTTAAGATAACTGATGGATCGACACAATGATAGACAATTGTGTGTTAGGTCTTATGGTTGTTTGTAGGATTAGCAGAGATGTTGTTTGGTTGAGATTTGGATTGGTTTATGCACGATTTTTCGGAGAAATTTAGGTCGAAAAGCATAAAAACCTCAATAACTTTAGTTTATTCGGCGTGCCATTCTCCTCATTCTCACGGTCGTTTTGATGGGTAGAATGCTGAAAACGGAGTTACGGATCAAAAGTTATAGCCGTTTGAAGTTTTGTCGGGAAAAGTCAACAAGTCGCTAGAGACAAGTCGCTATAAACCTTGAGAACAAGTCGCTAAGTCACCAAGTCGCTAAGAATCCTTGAACCAAGTTGCTAAGCACCAAGTCGCTAAGTATTATGACAACAAGTCGCTAGCACCAAGTCGCTAGACATGTTAAGTTGCTAAAGAACAACTCGCTAAGATCCAAGTCGCTAGTATCAAGTCGCTAACAATTTACACTACAACTCGCTAACAATTTCAGGTTAACTAGGAACACATTCAAGCAAGTATACCCTAGTCAAGTTGTAGTATAGTATATGGTAAATCAAGGTCGTCCCAAGAGACTTGGTTGCACTACAAGTGTCGTTTGTTTGTTTAAGCAAGTAACAAGTTGATGGTTATGATTGTCACATATCAAACCAACAAGAAAAGCAATATAAGAACAAGCACGTATCAAGGTCGTGGTTATGATTGTCACGGATCAAACCACTAAGAACAAGCACACAAAGAACATACATGTTTAGACAAATGATCACAAGGATATTAGGATGTTTAGTTTGGAAAACATATTATCAAAGATAGAACCTATAATAATAGTTTAGTGTTTTATAAATCAAATGTGCATAAGCCTCAATCAAGTGGTCATGTCATGAACCTTATACCAACAACAACAAAGAATCCCTTTCAGCCTTAGACTTTGATGTTATTAATTTGTGAAGTTCCATTTACTTGAAAGATAATGACAACACATATTCAAAAGATTCCTTTCGGCCTTAATCCAAATAAAACCTTTACTTGTTATGTTTATTAATTCTCTTGCACAATCGTCACAAAGTACAAGACCAAAATCATTTGTCGATTAATGAATTGGAACTAACCATTGTTAAGAATATTTCGACATTAGACTCAACAATGATCAACCAAAACAATAAACAAGAACAAGTTCCAATTCAACCAAATATGATGTTATCAACATATTCCAAACAAACACTACAATTATCCAAACATCCTTTTATCACAAGTTCTCATATGAAATAAACAAGTATCAAGACAACATTCACAAGAATCACATAATCAACACAATCAAAGAACCAAACATGAACAATAGCATTCAACATCATAAAAGTAACAAGAGTTTACCCAAAGTAAGATTACATTAGGCAAGGGTGAAGGATTATAGCACTCCTTCAAGCCTCCAATCAACTACAACTTCTAACCAAGCATACTTTCGGAAATGGTAGAGGTTTGTGGTCTTTTGGGAAGATAAATTTGGTGGATAGTTGGTGGAAATTCGTCCTTAAGGGTGGAGGATCGAATTTCACACCTTTGGTGAAGGTAAGTTGAGAGAGGGATGTTGTTTTAGGTGGAAATTCGTCCTTAAGGGTGGAGGATCGAATTTCACACCTAGAGATGGAGTGGTGGGTGAAAGGGATGAGAAGTATGGAGAAGGGATGATGAAATGAGGTTGCAAAGGCCTCTATTTATACTAGAACCAAGGTTAGGGGTATTAAATGTTTTTCTTGGTCACCAAGGAGATTAGAAGGGACTAGAATACATGTAGGAAGGGACTAGAATCGTTTGGAACATGATTGGAACTTGCAAGGACTCTTATTGATGAAGAAATGGCAGAAACAGGCCCTCCAACCGAATCGGTTAAGCTCCAACCATTTCGGTTGGTGTTCTTGACCATTCTCCAACCGGATCGGTTGCGGGGCTCGACCGAACGGTTGGAGCAAATTGACAAAAAATCATAAGCACCAAAGTTGTAGATCTTTCTCTTAGCTTTCCGTGGCCGTGAACCGGGGGTCAAACGGAGTCCGTATGCAAAAGTTATGGCCAAAATGGTGAAGGTGTGTCGGGAACAACGAGTCTTCCAATATGTCTTCGTTTAAGCTTCTTTTCTTCATTTCTTTCTCGTTTTCCTTCTTGAACTTTATTCTTGAGTCTTTGGACCACTAACTTGATGACTTTATCTTCTCGAATATACTCCACAAGTCTTGCTTTTGACGGAATTCTTCAGTATATGGAGAAATCTTCGTATTTTACTTCTTTTCCGTCTTTTTCTCCACTTTCCTGTACTTGGCTACAAATGAACTAGCAAACACACTTTTGTACGATTAAGCAACAAAAGCATATGATTATAACCAAATAACACACATAAAAGCACGGATAACGCTACTAAAAACATGCACAATTTGAGCGTTATCAAATTCCCCCACACTTAAACTTTGCTTGCCCTCAAGCAAATCTAAGAAAAGAAAAATCAAACTACATACCTAAATGACAAAACGAAAAGAAAATTTTAAAAATTAAAAATATTTTTGTATTTTTTTTTTTAAATAACAAACATAAAAATAAGCGAAAAATGAGCGCAAACTCCCCCACACTTAAGGTTTTGCTTGCCCTCAAGCAAATCTAGAAATTAAGAAAAATAAAACCCACATGGTGCATGAAATATGATTAGAAAAATGTGATGCAAATCTACCAAGTACAAGTACGAGATAAGATTCATCGTTTTAAGCTTTTAGAGGTGAAAAATCGAGATGTTTGACAATACCTTATGGATTCTCTCGCTTGATAACATGGCTAAGCACCTCACGAAAAAGAATGAAGTATAATTCACTCAACACTCAATTTATTTAGTGATGGATAGTATTAAGGAATAGTACACTCATATTGCTCAGTCATGATCTAAATATTACCATAGGCTTGTACAAGAAACAAAACTCCACCGACGTGGCGTAAGCACCAAGTGTAAACATCTAAAGAGGGCTTTTATTCGGGTTAGGCTAAAACGATAGGCTTACAAGAATATAATAGGGTGATTAAAGGGTATGGATAAGGCATGGGATTATTTATGAAATTGGTGTTAAAAGAAAAATAAAGTCAAGTCTAATACCCATGTTGCTAGTTAAAAGAAACCGAACAAGTCTAATACCCATGTTGCAAACCCGAAAATGATTATAGTTACAAACTTCTCTTCACATATCGATCACCAAATATATATATCACGTCTTAGCACATTGGCTAATCGATATCTCAAACATACTTCATCTTCTTCATCTACATAATATAGCACATTGGCTATAATTGTCATCACATATTTTTTTTTTTTCGATGACTTATTTTTTTTTCGATGACTTATTTTTTTTTTTTTTTTTTTTTTTTTTTCTTCATACATCACATCTCCCCACACTTCGTATAAGCATACACCACAAAAATACAAATAAGAAGGTGCATCCTTCATCTTTGTCGGAATGGCACACACGAATGGCAAAGTGCGGCTAACTCATAATCATCAAAACAATCCAATCATACCAAGCAACTAGCAACCAACCATTTAGACATTGACAAGGGGTAGGCTAAGGTTTAAAGTGTAAAATATTTTGTATTTTTGGATTTAACAAAAAGATAAGAATGGCTCAGAGGGTGTACTAAGGGTATCTAGTGCTAAAAATGAGCGCTAACAAATGGGTCCATGTGGGTGGTTAACTAACCGATGTGGCTAGCTAATATATCATTAGATGTAAACGGAAGGCCATTTGGTTTTATTCCTAAGGTGCCTCTTTATCACACGAATACACTTATATCACACGAATGTGATCTTACTGTGGTCTGGTAATGATTTACAAGTACAAGTTCTAGAATAAATAAAATCACCGGCACACTCATAGCAAAAGATTCAAGCATAAAAGATGTATGCTATATATGAAATAGGCTCAAATCCTCACAATTTAGTGGAAGGGCTATAAAATGTGCTAGCAAATGTCATCGATCCCAGAATGGATTGCAATATTAATCGGGACACATCTCAAGTTTTTCAAAATTACCGATTTCACCAGTGGGTTGATCCAGTTATTCTAATATATTATCCTATAAGCGTGAAAACAACTAGATCATAAGGGCAAACAAGTTCACAAAATTTAAAAATTGGCCCAAAAATTTTGGAATTAAAAACTAGTTTCGCTTTTCACAATAATATTTCCCCACACTTAAGTTAAGCACACAAAAGAAAAATAACTTAACAACTAAAAAAATGCTATTTATTCTACTACGAGAAAACTTTAAAAAATAATCTAGTTACGACTTTTTTTTTCTTTTTTTTTATTTTTTTTTTATTTTTTATTTTTTATTTTTTAAAACCAAACATGACTTATTCTTGTCCCACGAGTTCTCGGTAGCTCCATTGAAACGCACAAAGAAGCGGAGAAGCAGGTCAGCGCGAAGCATATTAAAAACCAAACTTCTTTAGGGAATCAGGGAGACCCGCCTTATACCTCTCACACAGTTTGTTTACATTGGGTGAGCCTTACTTTCGAGGAATAAAAGAAGTCAATTTATAAAATAATTTACCAAACAAACCAACAAAGGAAAAATAACAAAGAAACAAAACAAAGTAATTGTGAAAACTTCAAAGCATGTAAAAATAGGGAAAATTTGAATAATAAGTCTAAGTGAAACGAAACCTCCCGGGCCAAGAAATCGCGATCGAACTCCATATGATAAGATGCTAAGCAAACGCTAGCATAAGCGTTTGAGATCAATCGATTTCTCATCCAAACATGTCCAATCCCAAGTATAACGTCACCAACAATCCAATCAATCCTTCCTCCAAGAGCTTATTAAATCTGCAAAATAAACTAAACTACAAAAACGCGTAAAATTCTAAAACTCACTTTCGTAGGCATCACGGTTGCATTTAGCGTATGCAACAAGCCTTTAAACCCCTCGGTGGCCCGAGTGGACGAGTTATAGTCTCGTGAGGGTTTCCAGTGAACATACCCACAAAGTTCAAAACACTTTTATTTTTAAAACACATGTACTTATTTATTTACAATGTACTAAAAATTAACAAAACTTAAAATGGAAAAACCAAATAAAAGAAATGATACCCTTGCAAAACAAAAGACATTTAAACTTATTATCTAAAACACACAAGAACAAAACGAAAAATTTTTTTATTTTTTATTTTTAATTTTACGAACAGTCCAACCGATCCGGTTACGGGTAGTGACCGATCGGTTGGAATGAACCAAATGAGACCAACCTTCCAACCGAACCGGTTACGGGGGTGACCGATCGGTTGGGATTTTATTTTTTTTTTTTTTTTTTAAACACAAGTTTTATTTCAAAACTTTTATTGATAAAATAAAACAAGAACACAGAAGGTAACGAACACAAAAATAAACACAAGTAAATAAAACACATAAACACATATTTATCACGAACATAAAACAACATAAAAAATAAGCATAAACAAATAAAATCACGATCACGTAAAAATGACAATCACATAGACGCAAGCAAACACAATTAGTCACGTAACACAAATCAAACAAGATAATCTAAAACAAGATAATCTTATTCAAAATTAATCTGAAACTAATATAAACAAAAATAACACAAACAAATAACATAGAGACATGCAAGAGATCATATAACATATAAAACATAAAACTTACGAAACAAGAGACACACAAAATAAATATATTTTTTTTTTTGATAGAACACTCCAACCGGATCGGTTACGGGAGTGACCGATCGGTTAGAGTGGATTTTTCTTGAAAAATATTTACCGAGAGCTCCAACCGATTCGGTTGGGATTCCAACCGATTCGGTTAGAGTTGTTTGGGTGGTTTTGGTGGTTTTTCGCAAGAATTTTCGAGCACACTTAGAAAGCAATCATTGAAATGAGCATTTTAGAACACATGAAACGAAATCCCAACATCAAAACTTGATTTTGATGCAAAGATCATTTGAGCAATTATGAGAAAATGAGAGATTTTTGAAAAGAAAAGACAAGCAATCAAGCAAACATCATGAGCAACAAACAAGAGCAATAGCAAACAAGCAAACATTTCAAGCAAGCAATTCAACAAGGAATCATGAACAAGCAAACAAACAAAAGGAATCAATATTTCAAGCAAACGAAATCAACAAGCAAACAAACAAACAAACAAGAAATCAAAAACAAAAAGTGCAAAACCCGGCGCGCCAAAAACTTGATGGGTTCCATCGAGGTTTTAAATTTGTAAACAAGAATTACCGGTTAACTAGGAACACATTCGGGCAAGTATACCCTAGTCAAGTTGTAGTATAGTATATGGTAAATCAAGGTCGTCCCAAGAGACTTGGTTGCACTACAAGTGTCGTTTGTTTGTTTAAGCAAGTAACAAGTTGATGGTTATGATTGTCACATATCAAACCAACAAGAAAAGCAATATAAGAACAAGCACGTATCAAGGTCGTGGTTATGATTGTCACGGATCAAACCACTAAGAACAAGCACACAAAGAACATACATGTTTAGACAAATGATCACAAGGATATTAGGATGTTTAGTTTGGAAAACATATTATCAAAGATAGAACCTATAATAATAGTTTAGTGTTTTATAAATCAAATGTGCATAAGCCTCAATCAAGTGGTCATGTCATGAGCCTTATACCAACAACAACAAAGAATCCCTTTCGCCTTAGACTTTGATGTTATTAATTTGTGAAGTTCCATTTACTTGAAAGATAATGAGAACACATATTCAAAAGATTCCTTTCGCCTTAATCCAAATTAAACCTTTACTTGTTATGTTTATTAATTCTCTTGCACAATCGTCACAAAGTACAAGACCAAAATCATTTGTCGATTAATGAATTGGAACTAACCATTGTTAAGAATATTTCGACATTAGACTCAACAATGATCAACCAAAACAATAAACAAGAACAAGTTCCAATTCAACCAAATATGATGTTATCAACATATTCCAAACAAACACTACAATTATCCAAACATCCTTTTATCACAAGTTCTCATATGAAATAAACAAGTATCAAGACAACATTCACAAGAATCACATAATCAACACAATCAAAGAACCAAACATGAACAATAGCATTCAACATCATAAAAGTAACAAGAGTTTACCCAAAGTAAGATTACATTAGGCAAGGGTGAAGGATTATAGCACTCCTTCAAGCCTCCAATCAACTACAACTTCTAACCAAGCATACTTCTGGAAATGGTAGAGGTTTGTGGTCTTTTGGGGAAGATAAATTTGGTGGATAGTTGGTGGAAATTCGTCCTTAAGGGTGGAGGATCGAATTTCACACCTTTGGTGAAGGTAAGTTGAGAGAGGGATGTTGTTTTAGGTGGAAATTCGTCCTTAAGGGTGGAGGATCGAATTTCACACCTAGAGATGGAGTAGTGGGTGAAAGGGATGAGAAGGATGGAGAAGGGATGATGAAATAAGGTTGCAAAGGCCTCTATTTATACTAGAACCAAGGCTAGGGGTATTAAATGCATTTCTTGGCCTCCAAGGAGATTGGAAGGGACTAGAATACATGTAGGAAGGGACTAGAATCATTTGGAACATGATTGGAACTTGCTAGGACTCTTATTGATGAAGAAATGGCAGAAACAGGCCCTCCAACCGAATCGGTTGGGCTCCAACCGTTTCGGTTGGTCTTCTTGACCATTCTCCAACCGGATCCGGTTGCGGGGCTCGACCGAACGGTTGGAGCAAATTGACAAAAATCATAAGCACCAAAGTTGTAGATCTTTCTCTTAGCTTTCCGTGGCCGTGAACCGGGGGTCAAACGGAGTCCGTATGCAAAAGTTATGGCCAAAATGGTGAAGGTGTGTCGGGAACAACGAGTCTTCCAATATGTCTTCGTTTTAGCTTCTTTTCTTCATTTCTTTCTCGTTTTCCTTCTTGAACTTTATTCTTGAGTCTTTGGACCACTAACTTGATGACTTTATCTTCTCGAATATACTCCACAAGTCTTGCTTTTGTCGGAATTCTTCATATATGGAGAAATCTTCAGTATTTTACTTCTTTTTCCGTCTTTTCTCCACTTTCTGCACTTGGCTACAAATGAACTAGCAAACACACTTTTGTACGATTAAGCATCAAAAGCATATGATTATAACCAAATAACACACATAAAATCACGGATAACGCTACTAAAACATGCACAATTTGAGCGTTATCGTCTTCCTCGAACTGCTGACTTCCTCTTCTTGCAACATTTAAACAAGCAATCTATCTGACTCTTCAACAGATAATTCTGCAGTCTTCTTCATCTTTTGCTCTTCCAAGAATCTTACAACTTCTTATTCTTGCACCTCTTTAGCCTTTTCTTCATCAAAAACCATCTATGCAGTAATCTTTGGCTTCTTTTGAACAGATTCGTCTTCAACCAGAATGCCCTTGCCCTTATCAACTCTAGTAGTACCTTTATCTGAACCACCAGTTTCCACTGCTTTCTTTGTACTGGTAGCAGTATCAGCAACATCTTATTGTTCTTCTGTAACTTCTGTTGGAGCTTCAAGATCAACCTCTTCAGTATCCACTGGTTTTTTTTCTTGCACATAATCGCCCATATCTTGATCTTGATTCTCACTTTCAAAGCTTAAAGTCTTCCCATGAGTCTTTGCATCTGTTTTCCTCCCCTATTTGTGAAATTTCCCAATATCTTCAGGATCACTTGAACTGGTAGAATCCACAATGTTGGCGTTTCTAGGAGCTTGCAGAGCTTTAACCTGCAGCTTTAATATTTTCACTTTTTTAACCAGAGTTGAGTAGACTTTGGCATACAGCTTCTTTGTTTCTTTCAAATCTTTCCCTAAAGCCTCTACATTATCTATAAACTGAGTACATTAAGCCATCAATCATTAAGTGATTGTCTGACCTCAGCACTTCTAGATGGGTTACCTTCTGGGAGAGGTGCATCATAAGGTAAAGACTCAGCTTTCTCCCTAGTTGGACTAGGAGGATTACTGAAGCCACCCATATTTTCTAGTTGGCTTGGGATTCTAGCAGTTGTATCCAGTCTGTGAGGACTAGAAACATCTACTATTGCCATGGTTGGGGTCTTATTGATGTTACCAATGCTCTGTGTTGCATTTAAGCTAGACACAGTATTGGTAGCCCCTTCCACTCTGCCAGAGGCAGTCTCACGAACTCCTGGGGTCTGAGTAGGAATACTAGGATGAGAGGCCATAGCACCTTGTCTGTGTTTTCTCAAATCCTCAACCTCTTCAGTATCCACTCGTTCTGTTTCTTGCACATAATCTCCCGTATCTTGATATTGATTGCCACATTCAAAACTTAAAGTCCTCCCCTGAGTCTTTGCATTTGTTTTCCTCCCCTATTTGTGAAATTCCCCAATATCTTCAGGATCACTTGAACTGGTAGAATCCACAATGTTGGCCTTTCTAGGAGCTTGCAGAGCTTTAACCTTGACTTCAATCTTTTCACCTTTTGACCGGTGTTGAGTTGACTTTGGCATACAACTTCTTTGTTTTTCAAATCTTTCTCCAAAGCCTCTACTTTATTTGTCAGCGTGTACATTTAGTCAATTCATTAAGTGATTGTCCGCCTCAAGCACTTCCGGATGTGTTACCTTCTAGGAGAGGTGCATCATAAGGCAAAGACTCAGTTTTCTCCCTAGTTAGACTAGGAGGATTACTGAAGCCACCCATATTTTCCAGTTGGCTTGGGATTCCAGTAGTTTTATCCAGTCTGTGAGGACTAGAAACATCCACTATTGCCATGGTTGGGGTCTTATTGATGTTACCACTGCCCTGTGTTGCATCTAAGCTAGACACAATAGTGGTAGCCCCTTCTACTCTGCCAGAGGCAGTCTCATAAACACCTGGGGTCTGAGTAGGAATACTAGGATGAGAGGCCATAGAACCCTGTCTGTGTTTTCTCCTATAGGTGTGTGTAACAGGTGGTGTATAGGTTATATTTGGAACAACAATGGGTGTGTGTTGGGACTCCGCTGGGATTGTTGATCCTTCACCCTGTACCTGTACAATCATGTTAGGAAATAAAGAAAATACCACCCCATTAAACAACCTTGATGCCATAGACATATTTGCAAAAATCCTGAATTGTTAGATCATTAGATCGGTGTTAGATCCTTGTGTACCTACAGACTTATTAGTTGTACCTGTAGTCACTGGCTCATAATTCATAGTTCTGGTTAAAGAGTCAATGTCAAATAACCGATCAGTTCACTTCTGCAATATTAGGTGAACTCACTAAACCTAACATGCAAGTTTTCTTTCACATGCCTAGTTCTACTATTGAACACCTAAAGGCCTTGCTATTAGTAGAGTGCCCAACAAAGAACCTTGTATGCACTTTTCATCAAATTTGCCTAGGTGGTCTATGGTATTTAAGATAGTAACGGATACCAAATGGTTTTAAGAAGCCCATCATGGGCTTCTACCATACAACAGTTCATAAGGGTCTTGTTATGAGGCTTAACTACTTTACTCCTACTTTGCACAAAGTAAGCAGTACTAACTACTTTAGCCCAAAAAGTAGTAGGTAATTTGGATTCAGATAACATAGTCCTTGCAGCCTCAATTAATGTCCTATTCCTCCTCTCATCCACACCATTTTGTTGAGGAGTTCTAGCTACACTAAACTGTCTTACAATACCTTTTTCTACACAGAACTGATTCATAACACTATTCTTAAATTCAGTTCCATTGTCACATCTGAGTATCTTTACTTTGTGATTTACTAAGTTTTCTATCCTAATAATAAAGCCTTAAGGATTTCGATGTTTCATCCTTAGTTCCTAGGAAGAAAACCAGTGAATCTAGTGTAATCATCGGTGACAACTAGCACATCTTCTTATTCAAACTTCTCACAAAGGTTGTTCAACAGATCCATATGCAACATATAAAGGAAGGGGCTCATAAACAATATTTGTTAATACTTTCGAGCCGCTTTATATGTTGCATATGGATCTGTTTGGGCCAACCTTTGTGAGAAGTTTGAATAAGAAGATTTACTGCTTAGTTGTCACTGATGATTACACTAGATTCACTTGGGTTTTCTTCCTAGGAACTAAGGATGAAACATTAGAAATCCTTAAGGCTTTTATTTTTAGGATAGAAAACTTAGTAAATCACAAAGTAAAGATAATCAGATGTGACAATTGAACTCAATTTAAGAATAATGATGAATCGGCCTGTGGAAAAGGTATTGTAAGGCGCTTTAGTGTAGCTAGATCTCCTCAACAAAATGGTGTGGCCGAGAGGAGGAATGGGACATTAATTGAGGCGCAAGTACTATGTTATCTCGAATCCAAATTACCTACTACTTTTGGCTGGCAGTTAGTACTACTTGCTTTGTGCAAAATAGAGTAAAGTAGTTAAGCCTATAACAAGACCCTTATAAACTTTGCATGGTAGGAAGCCCATGATAGACTTCTTAAAACCATTGGTATCTGTTACTATCTTAAATACCATGACCACCTAGGCAAATTTGATGAAAAGGCGATACAAGGTTCTTTGTTGGGCACTCTACTAATAGCAAGGCCTTTAGGGTGTTCAACAGTTAAGCCTTATAACAAGACCCCTTATAAACTTTTGCATGGTAGGAAGCCCATGATAGACTTCTTAAAACCATTTGGGTGTCCTGTTACTATCTTCAATACCATAGACCACCTAGGAAAATTTGATGAAATGGCAGACTTAGGGTTCTTTGCTGGGTACTCTACTAATAGCAAGGCATTTAGGGTGTTCAACAGTAGAACAAGGCATGTGGAAGAAAACTTGCATTTTAGGTTTAGTAAGAGTTCACCTAATATTGCAGGAAGTGGACCTAACTATTTGTTAGACATTGATTCTTTAACCAAAACTATGAATTATGAGCCATTGACTACATGTACAACTAATAAGTATGCAGGTACATAAGGAAATTCAAATGCAGGTACACAAGCTAAGAAGGATGGAACTGCAGAGGAATTTGTGTTGGTTGAAAAGTGGAAGCTAGACAAGCTTCTCAAGCCCAAAGTGTTGAAGAAAAAGAGCCCAGAAGATGATCCTTTGGAAAGTGGGGAAAAGGGTGATACAGAAGGTGGGGCTAAACCTTCTGATGTGCATAAAGTGGTTACTGAAGGACCACAATTTGATGATGTAGTTCAAGATAATACATCAGCAAATTCTGCAAATGGAGGAAAAGAAACTGGCACTAGCCCACCAGTTCCTACAGATACGTTTGTCCTTAGCTCACCAATTGCTACTGACACGCCTATCTTTAGGCCAGCAGTTTCTACTGCTAAGCCTAGCAGTTCTCCATATCCAAAATTTCCCATAGTGGACAAAGATGGAAAGTCCTATGTTGATGCTGATTATCCTGATGATCCAAATATGCCGGGTTTGGAGCATATTTATGAAGATACTGATGATGAGTTTTGGATGGTTTTAGTACATAGGTTGATCTGCATAATTTGGAGTCTTCTTATGCTACCAGTCCTACACACACTACAAGAATTCATAAAGATCATCCAAAAGATCAAATTCTAGGAGATTCTTGGTCTGCTGTTCAAACAAGAAGAAAACTTAAAGGATTGAAGAATCAAGGGTTATTTGCTCAAACCCTTCACCAAAGAAATAGCCACAAAGATCTGCAAAATTGCATGTTTGCTTGTTTTCTATCACAGATGGAACCCAAGAATGCTTATAAGGCATTGCAAGATTCAAGCTGGGTGGAAGCTATGCAAGAGGAGTTGTTACAATTCAAGCTTCAAGAAGTTTGGACCTTGGTGGATTTTCCTAGTGGGAAGAAGGCAATAGGGGCAAAATGGGTATTCAGATGCAAGAGGGATGAAAGAGGAATTGTTGTCAGAAATAAGGCAGGGTTAGTGGTACAGGGATACACTCAAGAAGAAGGCATAGAATATGATGAAGTGTTTGCACCAGTGGCAAGAATAGAGGCTATCAGACTATTCTTGGCTTTTGCTTCATACAAGAACTTCACATTGTATTAGATGGATGTAAAAAGTGCTTTCTTATATGGGACTATTGAAGAAGAAGTATATGTCTCTCAACCACCTAGTTTTGAAGATCCTACATTTCCAGATAAAGTTTACAAGGTGGGGAACGCACTGTATGGATTACATCAAGCTCCCAGAGCTTGGTATGACACCTTATCCAAGTATTTGTTGACCAATGGGTTTGTTAGAGGCACAATTGACAAAACCTTGTTCATAAAAAGGACAAAAAGTAACATCTTACTAGTTCAAGTTTATGTAGATATTATTTTTGGTTCAACAAATAAGGTGTTATGTGATGAGCTTGAAAAGCTAATGCACAGCAGGTTCCAAATGAGTTCCATGGGTAAACTGACTTTTTTCTTAGGTCTTCAAGTCAAGCAGGAAAATGAAGGCATTTTCATCAGTCAGGAGAAGTATGTGACTGATATCTTGAAGAAGTTTGGGTTTAATGATGTGAAGTCTGCTAAGGCTAATATGGATCCAAACAAGCCTCTGGTTAAAGATGAAGATGGTGAAGAGGTTGATATACATCTCTACAGGTCCATGATTGGGTCTTTGATGTACTTAACATCTTCAAGACCAGACATTATGTTTGCTGTGTGTGCCTGTGCTAGATTTCAAGTGTCTCCCAAGATGTCTCACTTGAATGTTGTAAAGAGGATTTTTAGGTACTTAAGGAGTCAACCTAGGTTGGGTCTTTGGTATCCTAAGGATTCACCCTTTGATCTGGTGGCATACTCAGATAGTGATTATGCTGGAGCATGTTTGGATAGGAAATCAACTACTGGAGGATGTCAGTATCTTGGACATAGGTTGATTTTATGGCAGTGTAAGAAACAGACAGTAGTGGCAAATTCTACTACTGAAGCAGAGTACATCGCTGCTTCAAGTTGTTGTGGTCAAGTGATATGGATTCAAAATCAATTACTGGACTACGGGTACAATTTCATGAACACCAAGCTTTATTGACAATAGCAGTACAATGTGCATTATTAAAAATCTTGTTTTTCATTCAAAAACAAAACATATTGAGATAAGACATCATTTTATAAGAGATTGTTATGAAAAGAAACTTATTCAAATTGTTAAAATTCATACTGATAACAATGTTGTAGATTTGCTCACAAAGGGTTTTGATGTGGGTAGATTTCAGTTTTTAATTGCAACTATTGGTATGATGAATCTCTGTTGTATTAAGGTTTTCTAATGAAAGTAGTTTGTACTGTTAGTATAAAATTTTGGTACTGCTTTTATAACCTGATAATTTAATATGTGAGAACATCTTGGATTGTATTTTGCTTGGTGTCTACTAGTATTTGCAGGTTAAGAAAACTTCCACTTGAGTGGTGCATGAATATCAGATGATAGACTCCTTGGACTGTTTAGAGAATTTGGAGTGGAGTTATGCACTAAGGAGTGCAATGGTAATCAGTTCACCATATATTCTAAAGAACTGGCTAGTCCAAGAGCAAACGGCTCCTAGTAAAGACTTATCAAATTTGTTTATGGTTGATAGTTTACCAAAAACTATATGGTTTTTAACTCACCATACTTCACAATGAAGAGTTAACTAGTCCAAAGCAAACGGCTATTGGTAAATACATCTCAAATTCGTTGATAGCTGGTAGTTTGCTAAAAACTATGATAAGTGTTCTTTATTTACACTTAGTTTTCTCAAAATGTGGTGGATAGTATGTTTTTCAAAGATAATCAGTTTGTACTGTCAGATAAATTTTTTGTCAAAAAGTTTGTACTGCTAGTGTAAAGTTTGTACTGCTAGCGTAAAATTTTTGTACTGTTGAGTAGCCGTTGGTACTGTGCGGTTAAAACCGTTTTTTACTAGCTGTTAGGGATTTTTATCTGTTTTTACTCATATTTATAGGGTTGTTACTTGTGATAATTATATACTTTCCTTTTTTATCTGATATTATTTTAAGAAAGAATTATCACATACACAACTCTCTCAAACCCTAATCAAATCGCAATTGCCGGTACCAACTGTTAATTAAAACCATTCCGATCAAAACGCAACAGTATCCCAAAACTTTTATCAAGGAATTTGTTAAATCTCACAATCAAGTCGCGTTCTTAGAAAAACCTAAGGGTAGTGAACAATTTCATCAGATAGTGGATTTTCTAAACCAATCATACATCAGGTATGCTCTTATCACAAACCCCAGTATCTATGTCTCCCATATTCAACAGTTTTGGCAGACTGCTACTGTCAAAACATTAGAACAGGGGGACAAACAAATAAAAGCTAAGGTAGATGGTAAGATGATTAGGATATCTGAATCTTCCTTGAGGAGACATCTCCACTTGGAAGATGAGGATGGAATTATTGACTTACCAAATACTAAAATTTTTCATCACTTATCCAGAATGGGGTATGATACAAAGAAATCAAAACCGACTTTTCAAAAGGTTGTTTCTCCCCTCAATGGAGGTTTTTACTACACACACTTCTTCACTGTTTGAGTCCTAAGAAAACCTCTTGGGAGCAATTCTATAGCAATATTGCTATTGCTCTCATTTGTTTATCAACTGGAAGGATTTATAACTTTTCTAAACTGATTTTTGAAAATATGGTGAAGAATGTGGATTCTAAAACAAAATTTCTAATGTATCCAAGATTTATTGCAATGATTTTAAAGAAAAACAAGCTACTCACCCATGAAGAAACTTTTCCAACACCTTGTTTACAACAGAAACTTTTTGCAAATATGTCTATGGCATCAAGGTTGTTTAATGGAGTGGTAGTTCCTTTATTTCCTAACATGATTGTGCAGGTACAGGGTGAAGGATCAGTAACCCCAGCTGATTGCTAACACACACCCGTTGTTGTTCCAAATATAACCTATACACCACCTGTTACACACCCCTATAGGAGAAAACACAGACAGGGTGCTATAGCCTCTCATCCTAGTATTCCTACTCAGACCCCAGGAGTTTATGAGACTGCCTTTGGCAGAGTGGAAGGGGCTACCACTATTGTGTCTAGCTTAGATGCAACACAGGGCAGTGGTAACATCAATAAGACCCCAACCATGGCAATAGTAGATGTTTCTAGTCCTCACAGACAGGATAAAACTACTGGAATCCCAAGCCAACTAGAAAATATGGGTGGCTTCAGTAATCCTCCTAGTCCAACTAGGGAGAAAACTGAGTCTTTGCCTTATGATGCACCTCTCCTAGAAGGTAACACATCCGGAAGTGCTGAGGGCAGACAATCACTTAATGAATTGACGGCTAAATGTACACAGTTGACAAATAAAGTAGAGGCTTTGGAGAAAGATTTGAAAAAAACAAAGAAGTTGTATGCCAAAGTCAACTCAACTTTGGTCAAAAAGGTGAAAAGATTTAAGCTGAAGGTTAAAGCTATGCAAGCTCCTAGAAAGGCCAACATTGTGGATTCTACCAGTTTAAGTGATCCTGAAGATATTGGGGAATTTCACAAATAGGGGAGGAAAACAGATGCAAAGACTCAGGGGAGGACTTTAAGTTTTGAATGTGGCAATCAATATCAAGATACGAGAGATTATGTGCAAGAAACAGAACGAGTGGATACTGAAGAGGTTGATCTTGAAGCTCCAACAAAAGTTATAGAAGAACAAGAGGATGTTGTTGATACTGCTACCAGTACAAAGAAAGCAGTGGAAACAGCTGGTTCAGATAAAGGTACTGCTAGAGTTAATAAGGGCAAGGGCATTCTGGTTGAAGATGAATCTGTTCAAAAGAAGCCAAAGATTACTGCACAGATGGTTTTTGATGAAGAAAAGGCTAAAGAGGTGCAAGAATAGGAAGTTGTAAGATTCTTGGAAGAGCAAAAGATGAAGAAGACTGCTTGCTCAAATGTTGCAAGAAGAGGAAGCTGCAGTAGTTCCTGAGGAAGAGAAAGAGGATGCTATCCAAGACTTACTTAATCAGATGAGATAAAAGCAAAGAACAAAGAAAAGATTCAAGCCTCCAATAAAAGGACAATTAATGAGAAACATGAAGTTCTATCTAAAGCATCAAGATCATAAGAAATATTTTCAGTTGAAGGGCAAGACTTTTTATGAAATACAAGAGATTTATGTCAGAGCTTATAAAAGAATTCAAGATTTCAGACTAGTAGGAACAGAGGAAGCAACTGTTAGAACTAAAAGAGCAGGTCTGATACTAGAAACAGAGATATCTAACAAGCAAAAGATAGAAGGGAGTTCATCTGCTGCAGAGATTGATTTGGAAGATGAAGCTTTGAAGGAGTTGATGATTATTCAACCTGATGAGGGAATGCATGTAAAAGCTTTACAAACCAAGCAACCCATAATTGATTGGGAAATTCATAGTGACAGATTTGGGAAAGCTTGGAAGATCATCAGAGTTGGAGATATAGTGGAGATGTACAAGACATTTGCAGACATGTGCAAATCATTTGACAGAGATGATCTAGTAAAACTATGGGAACCGGTACAACAAATGCTAAATCATAAAGAAAATCCCGTTGAAAAGGAGCAGGAACTCTAGGTAGAATTGGAAAGATTATTTGAGCCTGATCCTTATGACAGACTATGGAGTTAAGATGTAACAGTTCGAGGAACTACATTGATTTTGTATAGCTCTTTTGGTGTACATCATGTCTATACAAGTATCAATGATTGGTTTATGCTTGTAGAAAAGGAGTATCCACTCAAAATAAAGACACTGATAGTGATGTTATCTTCAAGGTTGACTACTGAAGAGGATAATGAAATGGCAAGAGAATTGGTGAACAAGATCTTCTGTCAAGCTCAAAGACCAAGCAAGCCAACCAAGTAGGTGTTTGCAAAATCCCCAGTATGAAGAAAAAGATGTATTCAAGAAAATTGTTGATTTGCAAATGGAATCACAAGTCTAGGGGAGGATGATTGGGAGTTTATCAAAGACAGTTTGTACTGCCAAGGTTAAGAGTTAGTACTGCTAGCCTTAATAGTGGACTGTGAAGAAATATAACTAGCAGTACAAACTGCCAGTACAATAAGTTAGTACTTCTTATATGATTTTGTATAGTCGGTTAGATAATTATAGAAAAGATTATATAATATGTATCTTGTATAGAAAGTTATTGTAAACCTAGTAGAACTCCTTAGCCTATAAAAGGAGATCCTAGGTTAGATTTAGAGTACGAGTTATTCTAAGAGTCGATCACTTTAAGGTTTTGTAATCCTAATACTTTTTGAGTATTCATATAATATATTGAAGTGTTTTGTGAGAAACAAATTGTGTTTAAGTATTCTCTTTGTCATTAAACATTAGATTCCACATATTGTTTAATCTTTGATACAAGACAGCTTGCTATATTATTGTTTGTGTTAGATTTATCTAGCTCAATCAACTTGATCAATTGCTCAACTGGGATCAACATAACCAATAAAACATTTTGTGTGATCTAGGAAATATGTTGCGAGATTGTGACGTATGTAACTTTAAAAAGTTAGGTTTGCAAGAAAACAATCAATAGTGCGGAAGGTAAACACATCATGCATTTAAATAATCATATATTTTCGACATGCAGCACAGTTTGCATGAAAATACACATTTTCAGTAAAACAATCATTGAGTTTAAGTAAAACGAGCATTTATCTTCCCCCAAAACAGATATAAAACAATTAAAAAGTGGGGCTATGAACTCACCTCAGCAATATAAATCAAATAGTGATAGTGAGCGGCACCGACACGAGACCTAGATTAGTATGGCAAGTCTTAGTTTATAGGTTTATGTTTAAGACTCGATAAGTTTGAAAAAAGTGTTTTTATTGTTGTTGTTTGTGTGGCAGCATTTAAGATTAAAACAGTTATCTAAATGTTTCCAAATATTGGCTCTTAGAGTGTAGGAGACATCAAGGATGAACGAGTCTTTGGTTTGATGGTAACCGATTATACGGAAAATGATTACAATTAAATATTAGGTGTAGGCGGATTAGGTGAACATTGTTGTTGAAAGTATATATAACTAAATGTGTATATATATTTGTATATTAAGTAATAGCTAAAATAGAAGTATCTAAATAATTTATTTTTAAGTAAATAGCCTCCTTCAAAAACATTTGCACTTAAATCACATGTGAATATAAGTTATATAAAACCTTTCATGGTCGGTTATTTTGAAAACATGTATATATATATATATATATATATATATATATATATATATATATATATATATATATATATATATATATATATATATATATATATATATATATATTATATATAACAGAGGCATTTGGCATTAATGCTACCTCAATGCCACCTCAATGCCAAATAATCAAATTTCATGCCACATAAGCATTTGTTGTCCAACTAAGCAATTTTTAAGTCCACCTAAGCAATAATTTTTTAATTTAATTTGTTATTATGTAAATTTTGGATTTTATTTAATTATTTTCGAATTTTTTTTTTTTAAAAATGAGCTTTGCAAGGATTGAACCTTGGTTGGTTGGTTGAATAACAAGTGTGTTTACCACTTAGGTAACAAGTTATTTTGATAATTATGTTGCATATTATAATCTATAAATGCAACCAATTATGTAGGAGAATCCTACAACTTAGGTTAACCTAATAAAACATATCGAAATTTTTTTTGCGGCTCATTCATAATATATTTTTCTCATAAACCCTAATATCATATTTTTCACACAATCTCATCTATGGTGTCCCCGAATCAATCATAAACTCATAATAGTAAGCCTAAACTTAAAAAATTGGATTTAATATAATGCTATCAAGTGCATGCATGTGATCATGTAACTGATTTAATATGTATGTAGGATGAGTCTTAATTCAAAAAGCAACTATGAATCAAAACAAGTTACCACCGTTGTTTGAAGAAGATCATGATTGAGGTATAGGTAATCTGCACTAGACCCATCACAGTCTTCAGGTGGAGACCTGGTCGAGATGCTAGATACAATAAAAGTGAGATTTTCCAAACTTGCAGCAAGTTGAAAAAGCTTTTCAAGTCTGGATTCTTTATCTTGACTTTGGTTCACCTTTTCAGGCTCGTGATATTGGACTTATCATCAACTCAAATGACGCAATTCACAAAGGAACATGATATTTTGCGAAAAAGAATAAACGTGATATTGGACTTCGCAAAGGAACATGATTTTCGGGTATGTAAGTAAAGCGCCACATGAAATATCATGTTTATTCTTTTTCTTTTTAATGATAAATGATTTAAATCATGTTATATTTACTGATGTGAGGCCATACTTATATTGGTTGTGCTTTTAAATACACGAGATATTATTTAATACTGATTACTCTCCATAACCACGAGCTTAAGTAAACTGTATTGTACCCTTGCCGCCCTCTCCGTGCTTGAGAACCACCCCAAACCCGCTTTTCGCCTTTTAAATGAGCTAAGGGTACAAAACCTTAAGCCTGATGAAGTTACATTTAGTAGCTTGATCAAGTGTTGGCATGATGTTAGCATGTTGAATGTGTTAAAGGGTTTGGTTTATAAGTTCGGGTTTAGTGGAAATGTGGTTTTGGTTAGTCGGTTGGTTCAGAGGTTTATGATGTTTGGGTGTTTGGATTCTGGTGTTTAAGGTCCTATGTTTAGAGAATGGGAAGCTGCTAAGTGAGCTTGAGGAGATGAGGGATGTAGCCCGGTCATCTGAGGAATCTAGGAAGGTCCTTGATGATGAGGTTCAGAGGTTGAAACTCTTGGTTGAGGAGGTTGAGGGCCTTCGTTAGAAGTGTCAAACCTTTAGGGAGGCCGAGGCCTCTCATCTTTCTTTGGAGGCCAGCTTGTGAGAGGAGGTTAAGAGTTTGTCCGCTAGCCTTGAAGTCGTAAAGTATGATCGTGCCAAATGTATTAAGGATCTTTTTCCTCTTGCTATTGCAAAACTTCATAGCTCGAGGACTTTAATTATATACAAAAGTATAACAATAATAAACAATAATACAGGTTGTCATTTTTAATACGTAAAATTCGGTCCATAAAGATTTTTTCCCCAATTAGACACAAAATAAGATGTTTAGGTTCTCAAAATAGCAGTGCTTGAGAACATTGTTCGCTTCACATCTAATATATTTGTAAATTGTTTAATTAGCACTAATCAAGTGTCATAATAACCTCGTTAGGTAATTGTGTTGCTTAGATTTGCAAAGGAAATCGTAGTAATTCTGGTATGATAATTATATCACAAGACAAAGGCAGTTGATCCAGATTTATCATCTTTTTTTAAATAGCCTGTTCTTTTGTTCCTAATTGTCTTTGTGTCTGCAGTGTGTACTGGTAAAAGGATGGAAAGGAACAAGTTGGAGTTTCCCTAGACGGAAAAAGATTAAAGACAAGGAAGATGATGCTTGTGCTATCAGAGAGGTATATATCATTTCCAAACACTCCTTATCAGTCTTTTGTATCCTCCTTATAGCTTCTTCTTCAAGATAGCTTATTATACGCAGAAATAATCATAAAACTATTTGGATAAGCAATCCCTTGAACTACCGATGAATGTAAGGAATTAACGGTGCGGTAAAAATAACATTAGATTAAAATTTGTAATTATTCATTAATGACGAATTAAATGTAACAAGACAAGTTTTTAAATTAACGCATGCGTAGTTTGCTTATGGAGTTACAATCTGCGGTTAGAGGCATACGATGAGGTTAGTTTGACTGTTATATATCTTTACTACAGTGGCAATTTGTAAGCGGAGAGACGATAATGATCCTGAAACAACCAAGTACTCAAACCGTATATTTTACAACTCGACAAGAAACAAAATTTAAAGAGTGGATATGCGATGAGACAATAATCAAGTTTTGAACGACAAGATGTTAGTCCAAGAGCTTCTTCAAGAATCTCTTGCAACCTATGTGTATGTTGTCTTCACCACTATTGGAGTAGAATAAGTCAACTTATTAGCCCAACGGTTTGTTTAAATTACGTTTATCGAAAACGAGTCACCTTGTTGAAATAAATATTTGGGATAAACTTATTAAACATGCGACAAATTTCTTCGGACCAATCTGCCCCAAGCCTTTTGAGGCTTACCTGAAACGTCCACCTATAATATTTGCAGTGACTCTTTGAATGAGGAAAAGTCGGGGGTTAGAAAACAAAGAGCAGAAAAATGAAAAATTTGACCCATTTATTCTTTGAATGGGTTGATACATGTTACCCCCTGATAATTTCTCTTCTAGAACCAATGACACAACTATGAATATTGATAAAAAAAGTTCGTTGTACCATCGAATAAAGAGAAGTTGTATCCTTAAACTCGACGGAGACAACCAAGGACATAACTCGAATCGATTAAGAAATTTGTTGAAGCACTCGAGAGGAGAAATTATCTAACGCAACTCGAATAGTGAAAAAGAAACTTATCAGAGTAATCAAGAGAGACCATCCGTATCCTTAAACTTAACAGACCCGACCAAGGACACAAAATCAAATATCGATAAGAGAAGTTACTGTACCACCCAAGTGAGCGACTATCACCTCAAGCTTAACAGACCGACCACGGACACTAAATCGCCATCGATAAGGAAACTTATTGCAAGATCACTGAAGTGAGAGTAGATGTCACCTCAAGCCTAATGAAGAAATATCACTAACAACAACCGTGAATTACCCCTTTGGTGGTGGTGTTTTGTCTCAATCCACCGGCATTGTGCTAAAAAACGAGATGCAAGGCTTTTCAGTTCCCACCGAAGTAGCCTCTGATAAGTTCCTCACTTCGTCTTCAAATTTTTTCAAGCCAAACAAGAGACCCTTGTCTTCCATGACTCTCATTATCGTTCAAAAGGTAAAAACCATGTCCTATGATGTTTGACTTTAAAAAGTTAATTGAACAACTGTTGTATAGAGCAGTCTTAACCCATTTACTTAAACATAAAATGGGCCGCCTTAGATTACCGGTTGACACATATTGGTATATACTAATTTACTAATATTAGTCTTGTGAAAGTCAGCTGAGTTATGCCTGATCTTAAAGATTTTATAATTCAATTTTTGACTTTTGAGAGTTGATATAAAAATGTGGTTGTTTTACAGGATGACTAATTAGCCGGGGTGATTGGAGGTAGTGGTGGAATGTACAAAATACTAGCAGTTGTACAAGTTTTCATCACTTATTTTATCTCGGGTATGGACCCTCCGAATGCGGTTCAGTCATCATGAGTCTACCACAAGGTCTTACCCATTTTTCATAATAAATAAAATGATGCCAACTAATGTAAGTCTCAAAAACAAGAGGCAATATGTAAAATGATATACATATACCAAAGTTAGCTCTATCTTAACAAGAGGCATAATAACAATAGTGATTGTCTAGGTGTTTATTATGTAAATATATATCATAATAACAGTAGGCAATATGTAAAATCATTTTAAAATGGTCAGTCATTTTGGTGCATCCTGATATAAATCATGTTGTTCTCCCCAAAGTTATTAAAAAAATTCATAATGGTTATTAAAGTTGGCATAAGTGATCAATTTTTTGAAGTTGTGAATTAGTTTGGATTTGATTATGAAGTTCTGACGTAGCAGGTTTTTGGGGTACAACTTCTAAAAAATTGACTTTGGGGCCCTATCCATTTATTAATTCGACAGGTACAGTAAATGGTTCAGAAAAACTGTCTCCATCCAAGAGCTTCTTCCACGCATGTGAACCTCTTATCTTAACCTATCATTCGCCACATTCAGCATCATAGTGACATACCTTATTTGACCTGAATTGAGGAAGGAAGTGAGAAAATAAATACGGGCTGAGTTTGCCGAGATGCTTGCAAAGAAGGCAAGATGACGCTCCTTGTTTCAAAGACCTATAATACTACTTTGGTTTTGTTGATTGTTGTATATATGGTGTAGGTTCTTGATAAATTTATGGTTTCTTAGGTGTATGTAAAGATGGGAATTGCTTGATTTTGATTTGTAGTAACCTTGACTTATTCATTTGGCACATGTTTTGCTCGAGGATGGAGGAATGGGTACCTTGTCACGGGAAAACAGTGATCAAGGCATGTGGTGCAACATTGAATGGATGTATGATGCGCTTACATTTCGTTTGTGAAGAGCGAGCAACCATGTGATACATACAACAACCATGCTCACCGCCAACGCTTATAGGTTTTGTAAGCCCTTCTCCTAAACCGTTTTCTTTCTATATTTTCATGTGTTCTAAGAGGCTTCGGTCAGTCGGTTGTTTCATGAGGTTGCTTCAGTCAGGTTGTGGGTGGTTAGTTCAATGGGTTTGTTTGGTGGGTTTGTTCATTGATGGGTTCTGGGGATACAAGGGTGGATAGCTTTATTGTGTTTGTACAAGAGTTTGGTTCAGTTTATGGGTTCCATTGGTGGGTTCAGCAGGTCGGTACAACCGAAAGTAAAGTTGACAATGACGAACACATGTAAATATCATGACCTTTAAAAAATTGTGTTATGTGTGTTTAATTAGTAAATTTATTTGACGTATATGTTTTATATAGAATAGTAGATACTTAGAAGACTTCTCAATGGCAAGACTAGATACCGTGAAAAACATCACAGGATTAACAATGGTTTGGGCATAATAAAAGGCTCCGAAGTTTGGTCAATTTCATCATTGTGGCGGGTTTCTTTGACCCTTCAACATCAAAGATCCAGTAGAATTTCATGAACGAAATCAACAATCTTGCCTAGGGAACGATACTTTACTGACCAAGAAGTTACTGATCTAGAAGGATTTACATGACCCTAAAAATTCATATGATCCAGTGAAATGAAAGAAAATGTAGAAGCAACAGATCTTGAAGAAGGACTCACTGTAACCAAGTCAGAATCTCGTCTCATAGAAGGAAGCAACATAGCTTTTACTAGCTCTAAAAACAAACATGTGATGTGCAAAGAGAGTGAACGTAATTCTGAATGACCACTTCTACTATACCTTTGTTGATATCCAAAGGTGTAAGCCAGATCACGATACAGATTAATCAAATGAAAGAACTGTGACTCAAAACTCCATTCTGACATTCTTCTCCTCATTAAAGGATCAAGAAGATGTCTAAAAGAGTTAAATCGTTGCTCTTCAAAATCTGAAGGTTGCGATTCATCAGCACCACAAGCACTGCTATCCTCAATTTCAAAGGTAGCATCTTCACATAATGCAAGCTGCCATAAAATCTCAAGGTGAATACTTTCAATATCTTCCGGTACATCCTTACTACCATTTCCAAATTATTGGAGCAATGCAGTACCCATGTATTGTCCTTTGAGGCAGCTAGAAACAAAAGAAACTAAAAAAAAAGTTGAAGGGAAACTCTTGCATCTGGGTTTGATTTAGGATCCAGCAAAATAAGCTGAGAAAAAGGACTAAATTTTATGACTTCTCTCCAAGAATATTCACAATATGATGATTGGTAATTCACTTTTTCATAGTAATCACTTCCTATGATTAACTTTATGCAAATGATTTCCATGGTACTTATATTTTGATGCTTATAAAACTTAAGATTTCAAGCTTTATGAATAGGAGGATCGATGCATTTTCCTTGATTGTGGTTTATAAGATTTCAAGTTTTATGATTTCATTTAATGCTTATTTGGACTAAATATGTGTTTGAGAGTTCGTTTTTTTGACCTTTGAAGTGTTTTATCATCACATAAATGTCTTTAGACAATAGGTTTTTGGTTTGATTCAGTTCTTAATATTTAAGTGTTTATTATGGGTTCAACTGATGAAAGGCCGCCCACTGAGGTTACATTGTAATTTTGCAGATACATACAGGTAACCGTAGTAATACTTAAAGGGTATACGTGCTCACCAACTCATTGAGGTTATTTGATCAGACAAGTAAATTATTTCGAATTGAATTATAATGTGATTATGCTACAGCTTAATTTGAACTACGATAATTGCCAAAAAAAAAGTACATAACTTTGTTCTTTTCTTAAACATGATCATGGGAAGGTTATGTGCAAGTTTTATTCTTTTTCATATATCGTGTTTAGCAATTTCTTTCTTTTGTGTATCAAGCTTAATTCTTTTCTTAATTTAATAATTGCAGTATGATGACTTCTTTTGTTGAAGGTCTACTTCTTAGTGAGAATTTAGGGCTCGACCCAAGTGTGGTTGTGGAGGTACTCTGAAATTAAATCAGTTTGGCCTATGCGTCTCTTACTTTTTTCCTTAATCAAATCCCATATACAAAATCTGTAATGCCGGATAGTAGAAGAGTCATGTTAACACACATCTGTACATATGGGTTATAATTTATTTATAAATGTTTCCATGCATATAATATAAAAAGTTGGGTAGAAAGGAAACGGGTCAAATGGGCTCAATGGTTTGTAAATACTAACGCATGAAGATCAAGAAAACTTATCACTTTTTAGACTTTTACCTGTTTGTGGCCTGTTTTGCTATCTATACTCAATCCAACTCTTTTGTTATTCTTTTAGCGTAATTAAAGCAACCATCTTCAATTTGATAATGCATTTGAGGTCTTTTTTTCAGGTAATCTCGCAGGGTGCCATTAGTGCAACAATGTTCTCACTAAAAGGCCCTGCAATGGTGCAATCCAAATACCCAACTGCTTTTCCCTTGAAGCATCAACAGAAGGTATAGCTTTAATCAACTATTATACCCACCCACTTATTTTTATGGATCTTGATCTGACCCCTAATCCAACAATTAAAATATTTTGAACGTCACCCAGATGTACATTTATTTTAATATCTGATTCCACTCCCTTTGGGGCTTAAATTTAGTCGGATTGTCATTGCAGGATATGAGACTTGCATTAGGTTTAGCCCAGTCCGTTTCTCAATCAACACCAATTCCAGCTGCTGCAAACGAGCTTTACAAGGTGGCTAAGTCTCATGGTCTAGGTGATCATGACTTTTCCGGTGTTATTGAAGCACTTAAACTCAAACTAAAAGATTAAATAATAACACTACTTGCAAATTTTGGCTTCTTTCAAGTAGCAGCCAGCAGTCACAAGTAGGATTGTTTCTACAACGGCCGGTTTTTACTCACGGGCAACTATACGTAGCCGTATCAAGGGTGAAAAGCAGAAAAGGATTAAGATTTTATGTTGTGATAAGACGGGAAATACACAAAATCAACGACAAATGTTGTCTACAAAGAAGCTTTGTTTAGAATTTAAGTTAACTGTTATATCACTTTAATACATTTTCATTATCTACAATTTACAAACATACATAAATTTCATAATGTTGTAAAAATTATATATGTTGTGTTATTAACCATCCACGCAAACCATACAATTATATATAATTCTTAACAAAAAACAAAACCAACAACTAAAACCAAAGAAACAATTGCTTTATAATATTATTTGCCAATTCTAAAAAATGTATTTCGTTAACAAAAACAACAAACAAATAATTATAGTCATGCCGCCTATGATGTATATATATATATATATATATATATATATATATATATATATATATATGTATATATATATATATGTACATATATATATATGTACATATATATATGTACATATATATATATGTACATATATATATATATGTACATATATATATGTACATATATATATGTACATATATATATGTACATATATATATGTACATATATATATGTACATATATATATACATATATATATATGTACATATATATATATGTACATATATATATATGTACATATATATATATGTACATATATATATGTATATATATATGTATATATATATATGTACATATATATATATGTACATATATATATATGTATATATATATATGTACATATATACATATGTATATATATATACATATATATATATACATATATATATATATATATATATATATATATATATATATATATATATACATATATATATATATATATATAAGATCGCCACTTGTCGATGATAACAAAGATGTAAAAATTATACGTTAGATAATGGTTGAACTAAGAGAGTTAAAAATATACTTATAGGTTATAAGTATAGGGTTTTTAGAATGCTTCAATTACATGTGGTGACTAAGTGTCACAAAAAATTATAACCCGTTGTTATATTATTTTTCAAATTCCAAGGTTTTGTTTTAGCATGAGTAACTCGCCATAGAGCATATTCAATAGGAGCAAAAAATAAGTTGTAAGCCGTATACTTATTAGTTGTTATGAAATTTTTAAATTTATAGTGTTATTGATGGAAGATTTAAGTTTTTTATTACTAGTTATAATTTAGAATTCGTTTACAAATTTAGTTTTGTAGCTTAGAGTGTGACATGTAATAATGTCGTGAAAACACGTCGCGATCATGTAAGCTGGATAAGTCGAGTCTAGACGAGAGTGATTCATGGAATAAGTCGAAATAATATAAACGAATCAAACACACACTCGTGGTTGTCACCACCAAACGGACCCTTTGTTGGATGTGCTTTGGCCCAAACATAAGCAACACACATACACATTATGAATTTGGGCTCTAGGCCCATTTTATAAAAAATTTAACAGACCCTTAGTGGGCTTCGGCCCAGAGATTAAATAGCCCATTCAATCCTCAAGCCCAACTTAAATGTTTACTTTGATTGTAAATTGTGGTTTCACACTTTTGTAAACACAATTTAACGCAAGAAAATGCACGCTAACATAGTGAACATGGAGACCCTTTTCAGTTTAGTAAGACCTACACACGACTACCCTTGTGGTCTTGTGCCAGCCGTGGGTAACAAACGCCCTTTTCATGGGTGTTTTCTCTTATGACCCTAGGCAAAAATAAACACTCCATTGGGAGTTTTCTTTGCACACCGAACACACAACAATAACAATTTCTAATAAACTAAACTAGTATCCAAGACACAACAACAATATACATTTTGAGGAAACATACGAATTATGACTAAGCTTTGATTCGCGTCTATCGGGTACAACCCGACTCAAGTGAGGGACTCAACCCTACCCACACCATTACGG
>CM040241.1:91471974-91500888 GCA_022545495.1 Chrysanthemum lavandulifolium
GTTATCAAACTTTGTTGCAAAGTTCATTGGCATTGTCGGTTGGGAATGATCGCTCAGCGACTATCATGGGCTACGGAGACTACATCAATGGAAACATCAAAATTAGCGGGTTTTACTATGTGGAAGGCCTTGTCACAATCTCTTTTACGTTGGTCAATTTTATGATGGAGACTTGGAAGTTGCTTTCGGGAGAAAACTTGTTTCATTAAGTGATCTACAAGGAAGCGATCTTATATACGCTTTTCATGATTCTAGTCTCTATACAATCTCAATGCAAGACATGATTGCTTCATCTCCCATCCGTCACTCTCAAAGGCTACATCTACAAAATTTTGGCTATGGCACCGTGCCTCTCACATCTAAACTTTCAAACCATAACCAACCTTGCTCGACACAAACTTGTATAAGGTCTCCGAGATTCCGGTATTCTAAAGATCACCTATGCTCGGATTGTGAACAAGGGAAAAGCACTCGTGCTCACTTTCCTTCAAAAGTGGAACCGACTCTCGGCATGTGCTTCATCTTCTTCACATGGATTTGTGTGGCCCGATCTTGGCGTCTGAGCGATTAATGGCAAGCGCTACATCTTGGTAATTGTTGATGACTACTTAAGATGGACTTGGGTTTATTTTCTTGAAGTAAAGATCAAGCTCCATAGATGATCATCATCTTTCTCACGAAAATTCAAATTGACTCAGGAACACCGTCGGACAAATTCGAACAAACAAAGGAGCGAATTTGTGAATCAAACTCTTCGTGAATATTATGAGAAAGTGGGAATTGAGCATCGAACATCCATTCGCGTGCCCAGAACAAAGCGAAGTTGTTGAAAAGCGAAACTATCGTTAGCGGGCTGCCGAACAATGTTAATCAATGTTAAACTTCCGGATTACTTGTGGAAAAGTGTCTCAGCGCATGCTACACTCGAATCGCTCGATGATTACAAAGCGTCGCAACAAAACACCATTCGAGCTTATCCATGACCGAAAACCGAATATCAAACACTTTCATGTCTTTGGATCCCTTTGCTACCCAAATAATGATCGTGATGATTTTGGTAAGCTCAAAGCCAAAGCGACATTGGAGTCTTTATTGGATATTGTGAGAATTCTAAAGGTTATCGGATCGGAATCGTCGTACAAGCGAGGTTATGGAAGCGATTCATGCAAATTCGATGAGCTTCTTGAAATGGCCACGAGCATAACGACTTGGAACCCGGTCTGGCGTTTAAACTTCCTCAAATCCATCAACGGTGAACCAAGCCCCGACTTACTCGTAAACAAATGGAAAAGCTATTTGCTCCGTTGTTTAGTGATGACATTGATGAAAGTGCTCGGTGTATCCGATGTTTCATTGCTCGACTGATCATATTCCTATACGATACACTGCTACAACAACTCATTGAAGAAGCACCACCGATTGACTCTGACAACAGTTGAACAAGCTGCTTCAGCGGCCCGAACCAGCGGATGATGTTCTAAACAATGAAGTACCCCGCTGCGATTTTGATCCGTCGTTCTTTAACCCGTTTGCCAATAAGCTGCGCACGATGTTGCGGAATCATCTACAAGCCATTTGAATCCTCAAAATCGCACAATGTATACCAACATCAACCCTCATACATCGTTGGACAAAATACCATCCTCTTGAGAATATTATTGGTATCCGAATCAACCATAAATAGCGAGACAACGTCTTCGCACATATAGTGAACATTGCATTTATGCACTCTTTGTCTGCCAATCGAGCCTAAAAACATTAAAGGCCAATGACAAAGACTACTTTGGATTGAATCCATGCAAGAAGAACTCAACCAATTCAAGCGTCTTGAAGTATGGGGCGGTTGCAAGACCAGGGGTATCGTCATTGGTCTCAAATGGATTTGGAAGAACAAATTGGATCTTTGAAGGAGCGTGTCGAGAAAAAAAGTCACGTCGGTGGCTAAGGGCTATAAACGAAGAGGTATTGAATTTGAAGAATCATTCGCTTTGGTTGCTCGTCTTGAAATTTGTTCGGATCTTTCTCGCGTTCGCGGCTCATATGAATATAACGGTCTTTCGGATGGACGTCAAAATTGCTTTTACGAATGGTCAACCGAAAAGCGGTTTATGTCGACCACGACGAAGGGTTCGTTGATCCGAGTTCCCGAACCATGTCTGGTGAACAAAGCTCTGTCACGGACTCAAACAAGCTCCTCGGGGTAGTGCGATAAGTTATCATCTTTCCTTATTACCAATAATTTTACCAAAGGTTCGGTCGACCCAACTCTTTTCATACAATATCACGGGGCTCATATCTTAATTGTTCAAATTTACGTGGATGACATCATTTTGGGTCGACACATAAAAAGTACTCGATCGCTTTTGAAAAACTAATGAAGAAACATTTTGAAATGTCCATGATGGGTGAACTTACGTTCTTTCTAGGGCGCAAGTTCATCAATCACCCGTGGTATTTTCTTGAGTCGATCAAATATGCCCTTTGAAATTCTCAACAAATTTGGAATGCAAAGCGTGACACCTATGCCACACCAATGGCTCATACCAAGAAGCTAGGCGATTTACATGGGAATTGGTGGACCCTACCAAATACCGTAGTATCATTGGGTCTCTCATGTATCTAACGACTAGCAGACACGATATTGTTTTCTTGGTATATCTCGCTCCGTTATCGATCGAGACCAATGAAACCCACCTCTCGAGGCTAAAGAATCCTCAGATACATCGAGGAACCATTAATTTGGGGATCACGGTATCAGAAGGATTTTGGTTTTGAACTAATAGCTTTTAGAGACGATCACGCGGGATGTTTAGATTCACGAAAAAGTACTTGAGAGCATTACAATTTCTTGGTGATAAGCGGTGTCATGGCAATCGAAGAATTTGGATTGTACATCGTTGTCCTCAACGAAGCGAATATGTAGCCATGTAGGCGTGTTGTGCTCAAGTCATTTGGATGAGAACACAACTCAAAGACTATGGTTACGTATTTGTGAGAATCGATGTCTTGCGACAATCGGTGCTATTGCGATCTCGTGCAACTACATTCAACATTCAAAATCAAAGCACATCGATCTTGATATCATTTCATCAAGGACCGCATGGAGCAGTCTTTGTTGAATTATACTGTGGGTACATAATACCAATTGGCGGATCTCCTCACCAAAGCCTTAGCTCTGCTAGGTTTAATGAGTTGGTCCACCGGATTGGTATGCGGTGTTTGACTCGAGAGGCTGGATGAACTCTTAAAACATTCTTAAAACCGGTCAAACGCCAAAACCTATTTTGTAAATATTTTCAAAAACAAAATACAAAAATATAAAATCGAGATAAAACAACAAAATATTCTTCTATCTATATTTCTTTTAACATGGCAAGTTCGAACCTTGAAATCAACACTTTATTCCTTCAAAATTGAGTATTTTCTCGATCAAGTGTTGTGGAGGAGAAAGCAAATATTTTCGATTTCTTAAAACCTTGTACTTGCATGTTACTTTATCCCGGTTGTTTCTTTATTGATGGTGGTCACACTTCTGGTTTTCTGACACTCCTCGGACTAAAATTATTAAAACTTCATTATTTCTTAAGTCGAGGGGGAGTGTCGTCAATCTTCTTTCAAAATATCCTTTGTTTGGTAACCAAAATGGAAGTTATGGGCATGAGATGTGAATGGTTAAGGTGGAGGGACTAAAGCATCAAAAGCTCAAACCTTTTTAACAAAATATCTCTTCCACATTTAATTCACCTCATTTACTTCGACCACCCAAATCCTACTGGCGTAAAAACTCATCCTCAAATCGTGTTCTTGATCAACAATTTGTAAGTGTTTCACAATCTTTGGGTTAAAACAAACATTGGTTTTGAATTTTAAGCGAATCAACGGTTAAAAATCAAGTTTGGGAGATTGTTGTGTTCTCTGCGTAGTATGAATACAACTTCTTCATTTGTGTGTTTATGGTTGAAATGGTTGTGTAAAAATGTTTATCTAATCACTTTGAAACCATTTCCATCATTAAAACTCACCCGGATACGAATTGAATGATTCTTGAAAACTAGGGTTTATCGTGAATTGGGTATTTCCTTGTGTGAGCGTTTACGGTTAATTAGTTGCTTGTTTGATGTTGTTCTCATGTTGAATTGATGATACCTAGGCTCGAGAACTTACGGAAACACCAACGGTGTTAAATTTGAAAACTAGGGTTTATGTTCTTAGTATTTGGGTATTTTAATGCTTGAATATTGATGTTAAAACTTGGATAAAACAACTCAATAGGCTTCTTAGACATCGAGAAAAAGTTTGGTGCAATTCCTATGGCTAAATCTCTTACACGTGAAATTGAGCTTTAGGGTTTAATACCTCTGCGTAATCTGTTTCTCATAAGCTGTTTAATGAGTATTCATGGTTTGAGCGATAAAGATTGAATGTATGAGTTAAGATTGGTGATATGATGAACTTATTTCGAGGTTTTCTGGCGTGAAAATTCATAATCAAGGTTACTTGCCATCTACGCATAAGGATCACCCACGGCGTGGCATGTTATCGTAAGAGAAATCTTACGGCGTAGCGTTCGTGTAAGGTTCTACATTGGGGACTCTGGCGTATCCTATGAAGGATATCGTGCGATGTTTCTCTACGCATAAGGTTCACTCTTACGAGTAAGCCTTACGCGTAAGGTTCCATATCACGCTCTGGCGTAAGTTTTACGCATAAGGCCCTCTTTTCCTGGCGTAAGTTAAGAACCTACGCGCCAAGCTACGTTCTGGCGTATAATCACTCTGTTTACGCATAAGCTTGCCATTTCTCGCCTAAGCCTAGTTTAACCTTAATTATGAATTGTTCGTGTGCAAACTTGTAAATAAATAAATCATAACGCCACGAAACCAATAATGTCACTAATAAGCTTAAGCGTTTAATAAGTTGTGAAAATAAGTGAAAACTTGGACTTTAAAACTTGAAGTTAATCAACTCATGAAACTTATCACGACGTCTTTGAACTATTGGACTAACAAGTGACATTGGACTCGTAACAATCATCGACATATCACATTCATTAATTAGACAATAAAACCATCATTGACTAACGGAATGTCTTCGATATGTTGGTTCTTTTGGCTAAATATCTTCGAGATCACGACATGGGCGCTCGAATGCAAAGCGTGGAAGCACAAGCGTTCTCACCGTTGAAGATATCTTCCCAATGGCTATCCGATGAAGATAGGAAAGAACAACCTTCATGTTGATTTTGATAGTCTCACTGCTCAAAGTCTTCTTGTTTAATAGTGTGGACATTACGAAAAATCACCACTTATCGAACATGCTTACCAATTACGCTACACGGTCTGGGAGATCTACATTCACGGATTACGGCATACAATGCGAAATATCAAAGGTCAAATGTTGTGGCGGTGATGCTCAACCACAAACAAGTTACAATCACACCGGAGACTTAAGGGTTGTTCTCCTCATTCACGTCATCGAGCCAACCGAATACAATGCCACACCCCTCAAGAAGATTTGTTTTACAATTCATGATCGACATTGGTTATGGCGAAGCTTCAAGAGTAATCACAAAGTATTCATCGTGGATCTTAAGAATATTCCTCGACCATGGAGAACCCTACATTATCATCACCAAATCCGATTACGGGCGTGATAGTGGCTATGAGCATCGAGCTCATGGAACTACTGATCTTTGGGCTTTGGTCAAGATGAAACACATTGAAGTAGAAGCTACGATATGGGACGACATGATGTCATTCCTCAAAAGCTTGGCTCCAAAATCCCATATATGAGATATACCAAGCTGTTGATCCAAAGAGCTTGATCCGCTAAACCGTCAAGTCAAAAGACTTAAAAGCAGCTCGAACAGCAAATACAATGAAGATCGGGAATATAATGAATTCCGGTCGTTATGTCCCAGGAGACTCAATGGTGTGTTAAACACATGATCGAGATGATAGAATGACCACTAATGATAGCGATCGAGAAAGGATTAGGATTGAATAATTACACTCTTGAAAAAGGAAATGAATAAAAGCGACTTAAATGCAAATTAAGAAAATTAAAAGATAAAAGATATTAAATAAGCGCTATCACTATTTTTACAATGATGTTTTATGATTTTATAAAATAAAATAACTTAAATAAACTATATTAACTAAAGCGTAAACTCAAATTATCTAAAAGCGGTACTTAAAAGCAGCGAGTGTTATTTACGAAAATGGTATTTGGGCGCAAGATAAAACGTAAATTTTAAGAAATAAAAGGCCTAAGAGTGTAAAACTAGTTTTCTTCGTACTATATGACAAAAGAAAATTTTAGGAAAAAGCGGGTATTTTTGACTTTTAAATTATTTATTATGATTTAAAACTATTTTAATCTAATTTAATTATAAAAATACTAAATGATTTTAGAAAAATCACGAAATTTTCACTAAAAATACTTTAGGTTATCTTGGATTTAAGAAAAATGAAAAGTGGTATACTACTTTATGAAATAAGCGATTAAAAAGCCTAAATAAGCAACTAGTTATAAAGCGAACTTGGTAGTTAAATATTAAAGGGTGCAAAGTATGGTGATCAAAGACCCTAGGCGATTGGTTAAGTGGTGTGGTGTTGTGGTCGTGTGCGAGAGGTCGGGGGTTGAATCCCCCTTTGCACTTTTTGCAAACCATTTTTTTTTTCAAATTTTCTTTTTGAAACTTAATTATAACACCAAAGTAAAGACTTTTTGTAAAAAAAACTTTTTACCAAACTAACAGAATAAGCAGTTTAGAACTGCTTATTCACATCAGTGGAGACAGAAGCAAAAACAAACACCCTCTAGCAGTTATTAAGCGTAATGAAAGAGACAATATAAGCACTAAATAAGCATGAAATAAGCTAAAAATTGGTACACCTAATCTATGCCACCTAATAAGCACTAAGGGGTCCTAAATAAGCTAAGGCAAAAGGGAAATAAGCTCTAAATTGAAACATGATTAGAATTTGAAGCAGCACCAAAACGATTGGTGTGGGGCTTGTTTGAGCTTAATTTTAAGCTACCTCTCGAGCACCTAATCCTCTGAGGAGACCTAATATGCAAACTAGGGGTGGGGTTTACCTAAAAATCTATTTGGGAGCTAAGAATAAGCCTAGAATGGCTTAATAATAAGCTAAGAAAAGAGTCTTGTTGGTCTTTGAAAGCAGGTTCGAAATGGGTTTGGACAGACTTTGAATGAAATTTGAGCTAAAGAACATGATACTAGGTACACGAACTCTTGAAATCTTGAGATTAGTATGTGAGCATGTAAGAAAAGCAATTTTGACAAGATTTAGATGACAAATAATTTGAAAAAGAAGAAACAAGCAATTTCTTTCATTCTGATTTTGTAGTGCAAGACAGAAAAGTACCAAAAATTTACACTACCCGAACTTTGTAACACTTGCCTATCGGTTTAAAACTTGTAAAACTAACTAGTACTCTTAAAATACCTTTGACTATAAAAGTCAAAATGGGTAAGAATAGGTTTTAGACAACAAAATAAGCATGAGCGAAACAACTCCTTAATGAAACTTAGTTGCAACTAAACCTTATAAAACTTGATGAATTAAATCTACAATGAATTTAAAGTTTAAACACATATTGAAGACCAATAATTCAACTCAAAAGCTGAAACCAATCTAGGCCGACTTGGCATTTAGAATTTTGACTTTTGTTGTTGATGTTGACTTTTTCCAAAGCGCTTAAAACTTAAAGGTAAACTTATAAAAGCTAAGATAAGCTTATATAAGCTTATTTGAGCTTAACAATAAGTCGCTATGGTATTGAGCATACGAGTTTGAAAATCACAATTACAGCGATGAAGTAAGAAAAATGAAATGAACACAACTTTAATTGAGCTTAGAATTAGATTGAGCGATAAGATTACTTGAAAGTGATACAATAAAAGCGAAATTACACCATTTTAATTAAACTAAGACAATAATTAAAAAAGCGACATAAGTGAAATTTTAAAAACTATCTCTTGCCTTTGCTTCTTCTCTCTCTCTTTTATACTCCAAATGCTTCCCTTGACTTTACGAGCATATCCACCAATAATACTAGCCATTGGATCGGTAGAAGCCTTTTGGCCATTGATTGAATTTTGGCGCCAAAATGGGTTTAACGGTGGAGAGTTTGAGTAAAGGGTAGAGGAATCATTAATGATTCTTGGTATGTTGTGGAGGTGGAGGAGACAGGGAAAGGTTTTGGTGGTGGGGGATGGGGTGTGTGGAGTGTAGCGAGGAAGCGGTGAGAAGATGAGACTAAAAGGCGCCAAGTTGGGTTTGTTTGACCAAGGTTGGTGACCGGGTATTAGTAATAGGGGGTCCAAATTAAGCGGGGTTCATAATTGGGTAAGGTCGAAATGAGGTTTGTGAGGATTAAATTCAAGGACCAATATTGTCAACTACGAAAATTCAAGGACTAATCGCCATTTGGAAAAAGTTTCTCCAAGGACTAATCTTGACAAGCTTCAAAGTACGAGGGACTAAACTTGCCATTTCACATTTTCGAGGACTAGTGCGCCAATTTTGAAACTTGAAGGACCATTTTGTAATTTTCTCAAAACTTTTGATATTTTTCACCAAAGGACTAAATTTGACAAGTTATGATTTAAAAGGACCTTTGGTGACTTTACTTTTAAATTATGTGCTCGGGGACTGCTTTTTGACAACTTTTGAAACTTGGGGGACTAAAGCGCAATTTTGCAAATTTGATATGTTTTCATCGATTTTGATATTTTGCATTTAAAACACATAAAACAACGATTTGTGATATTTTGATTATTTTGATGTGTTTACGAGTGTTTTCGAGATGATTTTGCGGTTTAAATGGTATAAAAATGATGAGTATTTAGAGGCTCATGATCCCATGTTGAGATATTGCTAGTCCCTAGCAATGATTTGAAAAACATAATGGATTTTAAACTCTTTACCAAAAGCCATTACTTACGGAGTAGCAAATGTTTGATTCAAGTAAGAACCATGGTGCAAATAACCATGTGATTTTGAGCAAACCACCGACTTTCAACGGTTTGATTTGTCTTTACCGAGCGGTACCCATACGGACTAGCCAACTCTTAGATAAATTATCAACATTATCTTTGGTGAGTCGATTACCAATTATGGATTTTCCACGCCTTTACCACAAGCCATAACCTTGCGGGCTGCCAACTCTTCACTTTTTAGGATATGGTGAGTTGAGAACCATACAATTTTGGGCAAATTGCAAGCCGTAAGCGGTTTGATATATCTTTACCAAGAGCCGTTTGCTCTGGATTAGCCAATCCTTTTGTCTTCTGAGACATGGCGGATGATAACCAAATGAGTAAGTGTAAAACACTTACTCGAAAAAAAATTTTGGCCAAAAGCGGGAATTGGGTAGATAATATATGAAATTAGTGAGAATTCCCCCACACTTAGAAATGAATATTGCCCTCAATATTCAATCTGCGGTTATCTTAGAAACAAAAACGTAAAAGGAAATACTACGGCCATTATTTGAAAGGATTTTTTTTTTTTTTTTTTTTTTAGAAACATATATATATATAACATGTGGGGCATCACCCCAGCACTTAGGTGGTAGAAAGGGGTAAGAAGGCGAAATATGGTGAAAACCCATATAGTGTGTCTCTTGTTTTTGATTTCAGTCGCTAGCTTGACTCGACCAGAATTCATTGGCTCGTGGGAAGCAAAGTGGAAGAAACAATCTCCATCGGACTTTCATTCAAGATGTTTGGACAAACATTTGAAGCACGTGAAAGTTCCACACCGATGAGATATACATAGAACCGGCTCAAAATGATAATTGAAAATGCGGGATCAAAGATAGTGTCTTCATTCCGAAGGAGTGAAGAAGAGAGGAAATCGCATCATAAGTGAGGAATGGAAGGAAGATGTTTATGACAATTAGGATCCATTCGTCATCCTCGAATGTAGACATATCGGGAGGAAGGGTGAAGGTAGTATCATCGATAAGCAAACTCTTATGATAGAGTAAACCTTCCTCAGAGCCAATATCATCCTCGAGATCAAAATAGAAATGATCATATTAGGAGGAGATATGTCATGAGAGAGTTCATGGAGAGCTCTTCATGAAGAGAATCATTGGAAAAAGCCTCGAGCTCGGGCTTGTCAATGTAGAGTCACTATCCATACGGGGATAGGAGATGAAAGCGATTTAGCACAAAATGATTCGATCTTAGAAGCGAGGAGATTTATATTGAACAATTTTTCACGAAGTATCTAGTCCTCGATTTCGGATCATCGAATTTCTCACTTCTTACAAGCTAACTAGCTCGGAAGGTAGCTCCTCGACATAATCGATGTCTCCGTATGATAAAGAATCGTCAAGCGAAGTACAATCGTTATCGAATCGGAGAACATCTCGACATGATCATATGGAATGTCAAGAGGAGGAGAAGAATCATCATTAAGAGGCTCATCACACATATTCAGGAGATAACCTCGGACTCACTTGGGGTTGGAACAAGGCTCTCAACACTAGATGGTTCCATTTACGGAATAGTGCTAGAAGGCTCGTCCCCATTATGAGAGAGTCTTTGGGAGCAATAAAGGTAAGATAGGTGTGATAGCAATAGGCGAGGAGTTGAGAAATGATATCGTTCAATTGAGTAACACTCTCCTCGTCGTCCTCATAGTATTCCCTCATTTGAATACTATCCTCATCGTCATCGTCATCATATCGGTTCTTATGTTCATCTGCTGAAGCTTACACACCATTCTTTTCATTTGCGGTTTCTTTGAATGCGTATTTCTTGAACTTTGAGGAAGATTACATTCCTCGTAATCATTGAGATCTTGTGAAGGCTCGAAGTCGATGGTGATGGAATACTGATGGGGTTGGAAATTGTCAAAGCGGAGAATTGGAATTTTGAAAATTTTGATTCATGGTGACATTCAAAAGTCGCATGAGGACCCCGATTCACAATGAGAGATAATTGGGAGAATAACTTTCACCAAAATTCGATTGTAACATGGTTCGGCTCATAGACAAAGCGGGACTGTGGTGGACAATCAAAACCGTAATGAGAATCATTCCCATAAAACTCGCATGAGTAGGATTCGTCTTGGGGTTGTGGAGGTAGGTAGGAAAAATCGGGTGCTTCATTATTTGAAATGGGATGGGATTACCGACAAACTTGTCTCGAAACCCACATTGGTACATTGTGAGCAATTTCCAGATTAAATGGACCTCCACACGAGGAACATGTCAAATACCATGACATAGAAATTAAGCAGATAAGAGGATAAGAGATGAAGAATTAAATGGATTAGAGGTATGGGAATGGAGAATTAAGCAGTTTGAGGGTAAAGAAATGTAGAATTAAGCAGTTAGAGGATAAAAGATGGATATTTTGGATTTTTGAAAACATGCTACAAAAACAAAGAATGAAAATATTTTGGCGTTTTTAACACTTTAGGAAAAGTGTTAATGAATTTTTTTTTTTTTTTTTTTGATTTTGAAAACTTTACAAAAAAACTTTTACAAAAGATGGAGTATGTGCAAGAGTGGATCGAAAAGGTTAAACACACGCTAAAGCCTCCCGGCGTGCGCCTAAAATTTGATCCGCTAAGCCGTCAAGTCAAAAGACTTAAAAGCATTTCGAACACCAAATACAATGAAGATCGGGAATATAATGAATTCCGGTCGTTATATCCTGGAGACTCAATGGTGTGTTAAACACATGATCGAGATGATAGAATGACCACTAATGATAGCGATCGAGAAAGGATTAGGATTGAATAATTACACTCTTGAAAAGGAAATGAATAAAAGCGACTTAAATGCAAATTAAGAAAATTAAAAGATAAAGATATTAAATAAACGCTATCACTATTTTTACAATGATGTTTTATGATTTTATAAAATAAAATAACTTAAATAAACTATATTAACTAAAGCGTAAACTCAAATTATCTAAAAGCGGTACTTAAAGCAGCAGAAAGTGTTATTTACGAAAATGGTATTTGGGCGCAAGATAAAGCGTAAATTTTAAGAAATAAAAGGCCTAAGAGTGTAAAACTAGTTTTCTTCGTACTATATGACAAAAGAAAATTTTAGGAAAAAGCAGGGTATTTTTTGACTTTTAAATTATTTATTATGATTTAAAAACTATTTTAATCTAATTTAATTATAAAAATACTAAATGATTTTAGAAAAATCGAAATTTTCACTAAAATACTTTAGGTTATCTTGGATTTAAGAAAAATGAAAAAGTGGTATACTACTTTATGAAATAAGCGATTAAAAAGCCTAAATAAGCAACTAGTTATAAAGCGAACTTGGTAGTTAAATATTAAAGGGTGCAAAGTATGGTGATCAAAGACCCTAGGCGGTTGGTTAAGTGGTGTGGTGTTGTGGTCGTGTGTGCGAGAGGTCGGGGGGTGAATCCACCCTGCACTTTTTGCAAACCATTTTTTTCAAATTTTCTTTTGAAACTTAATTATAACACCAAGTAAAGACTTTTGTAAAAAACTTTTACCAAACTAACGAGAATAAGCGGTTTAGGCGCTTATTCACATCGATGAGACGAAGCAAAAACAAACACCCTCTAGCGGTTATTAAGCGTAATGAAAGAGACAATATAAGCACTAAATAAGCATGAAATAAGCTAAAATTGGTACACCTAATCTATGCCACCTAATAAGCACTAAGGGTCCTAAATAAGCTAAGGCAAAGGAAATAAGCTCTAAATTGGGCATAATTGAAATTTCTTTGAAGCAGCACCAAAAGCAGTGGTGTGGGGCTTGTTTGAGCTTAATTTTAAGCTACCTCTTGAGCACCTAATCCTACAAGGAGACCTAATATGCAAACTAGGGGTGGGGTTTACCTAAAATCTATTTGGGAGCTAAGAATAAGCCTAGAATGGCTTAATAATAAGCTAAGAAAAGGTCTTGTTGGTGCTGTAAAAGCAGGTTACGAAATGGGTTTGGACGGACTTTGAATAAAATTTGAGCTAAAAGAACATGATACTAGGTACCACAAACTCTTTGAAATCTGAGATTAGTATGTGAGCATGTAAGAAAAGCAATTTTGACAAGATTTAGATGACAAATAAAATTTGAAAAGAAGAACATGCAATGATTTCTTTATTCTGATTTTGTAGTGCAAGACAGAAAAGTACCAAAAAATTTACACCTACCCAAACTTTGTAACACTTGCCTATCAGTTTAAAACTTGTAAAAACTAACTAGTACTCTTAAAATACCTTTGACTATAAAAGTCAAAATGGGTAAGAATAGGTTTTAGACAACAAAATAAGCATGAGCCAAACACTCCTTAATGAAACTTAGTTGCAACTAAACCTTATAAAACTTGATGAATTAAATCTACAACTGAATTTAAAAGTTTAAACACATATTGAAGACCAATAATTCAACTCAGCGAAACCAATCTAAAATGACTTGGCATTTAGAATTTTGACTTTTGTTGGTGATGTTGACTTTTTCCAAAGCGCTTAAAACTTAAAGGTAAACTTATAAAAGCTAAGATAAGCTTATATAAGCTTATTTGAGCTTAACAATAAACTGCTATGGTATTGAGCATCGAGTTTGAAAATCACAATTGCAACGATGAAGTAAGAAAAATGAGAAATGAACACAACTTTAATTGAAGCTTAGAATTAGATTGAGCGATAAGATTACTTGAAAGTGATACAATAAAACTGAAATTACACCATTTTTAATTAAACTAAGACAATAATTAAAAAAACGACATAAGTGAAATTTTAAAAAACTATCTACTGCCTTTGCTTCTTTCTTCTCTCCTCTTTTATACTCCAAATGCTTCCCCTTGACTTTCTGAGCATATCCCACCAATAATACTAGCCATTGGATCAGTAGAAGCCTTTTTGGCCATTGATTGAATTTTGGCGCCAAAATGGGTTTAACAGGTGGAGAGTTTGAGTAAAGGGGTAGAGGAATCATTTAATGATTCTTGGTATGTTGTGGAGGTGGAGGAGACAGGGAAAGGTTTTGGTGGTTTGGGGGATGGGGTGTGTGGAGTGTAGCGAGGCGGTGAGAAGATGAGACTAAAAGGCGCCAAGTTGGGTTTTGTTTGACCAAGGTTGGTGACGGGGTATTAGTAATAGGGGGGTCAAATTAGGCGGGGTTCATAATTGGGTAAGGTCGAAATGAGGTTTGACGAGGATTAAATTCAAGGACCAATATTGTCAATTCGAAAATTCAAGGACTAATCGCCATTTGAGAAAAAGTTTCTCCAAGGACTAATCTTGACAAGCTTCAAAAGTGAGGACTAAACTTGCCATTTCACATTTTCGAGGACTAATTCGCGATTTGAAACTTGAAGGACCATTTTGTAATTTTCTCAAAACTTTTGATATTTTTCACCAAAGGACTAAATTTGACAAGTTATGATTTAAAAAGGACCTTTGGTGACTTTACTTTTGAAATTATGTGCTCGGACTTTTTTTGACAACTTTTGAAACTTGGGGACTAAAGCGCAATTTTGCAAATTTGATATGTTTTTCATCGATTTTGATATTTTGCATTTAAAACACATAAAACAACGATTTGTGATATTTTGATTATTTTGATGTGTTTACAGTGTTTTCGAGATGATTTTGCAGTTTAAATGGTATAAAAATGATGAGTATTTAGAGACTCATCGAGCTCTAAGGTATAATCGATATCCTATGAGAACCAATGACCCAACAATCACTCCATGTTGTATGAGCCTACACTCACGGTCGGTTTAAGGAATCTACAACAAAGAAGCAGTGCGGTGTTGCGGATCACCCTGGCGATGCGGTCAAACAACTCTATTCATACAAAAGGTATCGGTAGCGGTTGATGAAGGCAAAGTAGGATTTCTTGATGAAAAGTCCTCCGGTACACCTACTAGGAAAACCCGGGAGGCGGTCAGGAAGTGTTACAAGCCGAGAGTCGTGAAAGTTTCTAAGAGATAACATATTCTCGAAAGGAAAGTTCCATCTAAGGAAGCTATTCCTATTCCTATTCCCAGTCGAACGCAACAAAAGCTCTTGGATGAAAGCTCGAGGATCTTGAATCGAGACGAAGAGGTCACCTACTCTGGCGCAATTGATGACACTCCAGCAGTGGCTAAACCTCCCGATCAATAGGCGATAAAGGAAAGGAAAACTCGTGTGCTTGAGCATGATAAGGAAAGTTACGAAGAAGAACCATTTGATGAGGAAGAGAATATCAAAAGAAGTTGAAGAACCTCGAGACAAAAATACTTTCTGGATGAATTCGTAAAGGATCAAACTCGTGGCCTGAAGAATTGAGTGGTGGAACTCGAAGCTACACGATTTCCGATGCGGTTAATCGGCCGATTAGGCTGGTACTACCACCACCGAACAACAACAAAAGCGATTGAGGATTCCATCAACTTTGACATAGAGGAACGGACACGGAAAAAGGCGAGAAAACTTACGGTGATGAAACTAAAGGGTGATGAAGCGGCTAAATGCGGACATGATGATGATCTTGATTATGATACTTTTCTTACAGAGCGGTCCGCACGCTCGAGGAGGAAACTTGAGCCACAAAGGACCCGAGCCACCTCAAGAATCCTCATCATCGGACTCGTCTTCTCACTCTTCACCTCCACCATCCAAGGCACAACGGATCCACATCAATCTGTGAAGAAGCCAGCGAGACTCTTGGCTATCCGGGCTAAAACAAGTTTCTAAAGGTGTCAAGCAAGTTAGGAAGAAAGGCGTGCTCAACAAAAGTTGAATCAACTCGTGACAACATCAATTTTCTTCATGCGAGATAGACAAGATGTCTAGTGAAAGGAGTATGTCGAAGTTCATGAAGCGTGATCTTGAGGGAAATGAGCGAGATGATCAAAGGATATACTCACAAATTTCTTCTCGACACCGTTCACGGAGTTACAAGGAGATGTTTGCAGACGACTCTATCAAATCTCATGAAATTGGTCAAGCAAACAATGCAATCCACTCCGGTTACAATGGCGATCAATCCAATGGAACTGCGGTTGTCTACGATGCATAGTTGATTTCCAGTACGGTGCTACAAATGGGTAAGCGATCTGCAGACTTTCACCTCGCGAAGGTAAACTTTTGAGGCATTCTTGGAATATTAACTCAAGACTTCATGCAAGGAGCAAGTGAAAGGCCTAAGCGTCAAGAGGCGATGATGATAAGGATCTGAGATAAGGATAAAGAGCCTAAGCGCAGAAGAAAAGCGGTGAATCATCCTCCATGCAATCTCGCCCCAAAGGACTCATTTCGACAACGATCTCCTCTCTGCCTGGCGACAAACCTCGGGACTACGAGTCACCACCTAGACGGAGAAAACCGGTGATCATTTGAATACTGGTGGTGACGATGAGGAAGTCCTGAGCCTCAACAACAACCCGCCTCTCCCGCTTCATCAAAGAAACCGGCATCCTCATCTAGGCGAAGAAGAAGAATAAAGCGCTAAAGGGTGATGTCGTCTCATGGCTGAGCGAAGATGACCTGAGTATGAATGGTTCTCTACACTAGTTGATGCTACTCCGCCTAGCGATGATCAAGATATGGTAGAAGGTCGTGCGTTGGAGCATGCTAAGTTCTTGCAAGAAAAGTTACGAGTGAAGATGATGGCGAAATCGAGTTGAGGCGAATCAAGAATGAAGCCTTTCAACTACTCAAAGACAGCTCGGAAGTGCTATCGAGTTGAATATCACCTTGAAAACATAGCACGAGCCATGTCTAACAACATTGATTGGCTCGACCACAAGCAAACATCGACTTCACGGAAGAGACAAGGCTCATACTACAGCGAACGTGGTCTAGACCTCTACCAGCGATTGTGACGGATCAACCTAAAATTCCATTCGCTACTTCTTCAACAATGATTTGGAATTTCTTACACGAGAGCGATGGTTCAAAGAAATACTCTATATCACTTACACTTGGTTCCGTGACCATATACTCCAATTGCATAGCCATCGAGGAAAAGGCTACTCGCATGTTTTCTAACGGTGTGGAGCATTATGACATTGATGCAATGTATATGATTCACCATTGGCGGAACAAGGCGAATCTACTACAAGAGCGCCGGGTTCAAAAGTCTATACATGAAGTGCCGCGGTGATAAAGGGATCGTTCTTTGTTAAGCATGTAGCCACTTTAAATCAAATGGGACTACGGTTTCCTCGAAAATCGTGGTCAAAAGACAAGGCGAAAGGACTATGATTACGTGAAGCGGACTTCGAATTTGTCTCTCAGCGACATTGAAGATCGTATCTTGTCAAAGTACGGGGAAGAATGAGACATTTCTCGTTGAAATCAGCGTGAATACATCAGTCCTGCTCGTCTTCATCGGAAGCATAGTGATCCGAGGCGTGTAGAAGATTTACAACTTGTTGTTGAATCGTGTCGAACACGTGTCAACCTCACGGACCTCGGCTAGAACTTCACGACATCAACCGACTTCCACAATACACTCTCATCAACAAACCGTTTGGAGTAGTTTACGCGGTGAACTTCTGCGCAAGCTTGATGGCGTGTAGAGATCTTCATAAGTTTGGGGATCACTGCTGCGAAGATAGTCGAGGGCGGCTTGGCTTATAAGTTGAAGGCGATACATGAAGGCATTGGGTCACCAAAGCGATGAAATTCTCGGGAGAGCGGGATGTTAAGAGGATCATCACTCGGATCGATGAAAGGTTGTCTGAAGGACGATTCGAACTCTAGAGAGCTTCGTAGGTGGTCGTCAGGATTACTCTCACGGGCTATCAGCATACATTCGCATTCACGGAAATATTCTTTGGACTACGGTACCCCTTAAATGGGTTCATTTCTATATTGATTTGGATGTGTGATTATTTAATGACAATGGCTTGTGCGCATATAACGATTGTACTGACCCGTACTTGTCATGAAAGGACCACGTAGTGCGCTTGATTGCCACAATCGTTATAAAAGGAGCGAAAGCTTCTTACTTTTGAGTAAAACTTATCAAACCTTTCATTTTAAAGGTTTTGCTCAAAAGAACAAGTACTTCCACTTATGATTTTCAAAACCTCAACCGTTTATATCACTTGTTGAGGGGAGTTTTTGTTTAAAAACTTTGTTCACAAATTGTTCTTAGTGATAATCTTCCATAAAACACGAAATGGACATATTCGATATCAAAATTTTGTCAAAATAACATTTTATGCCATTTTTGGGGAGAAAAATTATGTGATAAGAAATATGTTGTGAAATTGCAAATGAATCATTGTGCTCTGAGACTTAACCAATGAATTAACGAAATTTTAAATGTTAGTAACTCGAAAAGACTTGTCGGGACGGGTAATAATTTTAAGCTAGTTAAGCTAGTGATGTAAGCGTGTCTCATGAAAGGACTTGTCCGAGTAGAATGTACCATTCGAAAAACTCTTGGTAGACATGAACTTTGTGGGTTTGACAACCTTTCGAGGTTTGTCCACACCTTGAAGATAGTTATTAGAACTAGTTGTCACCTAAAGCTAACAATGTAACTCTTTAACTATACAGCGTAATCGTGTCTCATGGGGATTGTCTATCTTGAGTTGATCAATTTAAAAGTGTCGCTCTTCCCTCATTGTCTGATTTTCGTCAAAACTCTCAAGCACATGTGGAGGAGTATTTACGAAAATCTAAAACTCTCGAAGTGTTCAAACATGTTTTCATTTACAAACACTTTGGGAGATTTTCAAGAAAATGGTTTTATGGCAACATAGGTTAGTCATGGGTTATAAGGTGATTAAGGTTAGGAATAACCATCCTATGATCCGCCAGAGCCGGAGGATCTACCAAGGACACTACCAATAGTTAGAATTAGAAGTCCTTAGGTATGATTATAAAAAGATAAAATGAGAATCGGAGAAAGAAGGTGTTGAAGAATTAAAAGAAAAGCAAAGAAAGGGTGAAAAGAAATAGCCCTCCAGTTATTCAACTTAGGGCGAGACAGAGTTCAATTCATATACTCTTGGTTGTCATTTGATGACACCGGTATTGAAGATCAAAGTCGTCATGGACCAAGTGGCGTATGCACTAAACCTTATTAGCCACTCAAGTTTCTCTTAACGAGCTTGTTTCATTCTCACGAGGAACCTACGTAAACTATCGACTTTCTCTTAGAGATTCTTTGGTATTGAAGAAGGAGACCTCTTCCTAGTCTCCGCTCGGGGAATACCAATCGCACTATTGAGTCTAGAGCCACGAGATTCATCAAAAGATCTCTTAGGTACACTTGACATTTTATCACTTGTCGTTCATCAATAAGAGCGAAGATACTATCGTGTCCTTAGCGGATCTTAGCAATCATCGAGAACATTTATGAGAGGTTCGCAATTGTGATCCTCGGTGATTGAATGGAAACTCTGCCGGTCAACATCAAGCGACCACGGCGGTCGCTCGGTAACTCCCGTGGATTACGCTTAGTGTGTCTCAAGCGGTCTGATCGTGAGGTGATGCTTGATGTACCTCGGTGACTCATCCGAAATGTAGGTGTGCCGGTACATCGCGTTATCTCACTTGTGGAATGCAGTTCGAGAGCGACCTTTGTGAGAATTAGAGTTGTGTTTTCACACTATCTTTGTTAACACTCGAAGTTCAAACTTGTAAGTCTTGGAATCCATTTATCACTAACCATTCTTATGTTTTCTTAACATGGAAGCTCGGCGGATGATCATGCAGATTCTTCACATGCTCATACCAACAACATCACTAATGGAGTTCTCTCAAAAGGCAACAAAAGTCGAGAATGATTCTTAGTCAAGTCAAAGAATCTACAAAGTTTAAAGACTAAGAGAACTACATCAATACTAAAATCCAACGTTAAAGGCGTGTGAGCATGTTGAAGAAAGGCGTGGAACCTTTGGAACAGCGGAGGCGGACCTAATGCGAGACAACAACAACATACTATCACTACCATCACAAGAACAAAGATCAAAGAACAAAGAAAATGATGACGTCAAAGCATAACATTTCAAAGAAACAATTTCCTACCTTTGGGGAGATTGTTCGAATCGAAACAATTCTTCTCACAAGAAAGAAGAATGTACGAAGGCGTCAAAGCTACTATTACATACGCACCTTCAACGTTTATATAATCAATCACTAACACTTAGGGAGATTGTTGGAATCACTCTAAACTAGAATTCAAGTGTTAGTAATTAATATGTAATATTTAGCTTAATTTGGCCTTTATGTTTGATAATATGCTAAGGCTTATGTAGAAGGCCCATAAGCCTTGGCCCAAGCCTAATAAGGAAAGGATGGGAACTTGGTGTGTTGCCCTAGTTCCCTCCTATAAATACTCTTGTAAACCTTCTATTGAAGGTTGGTTGTTCATTTCTAATATCACTCCTACGCATAACCTTTCTTATATTGCATTCGTGTGTGTGTTAGTATGTTCAACCGATCTATCTCTTCTCTATTTCTTATATTGATGCTTGTGTTACTAATATGGGAAATTAACATAACTAAAGTGTGGCTCAGAAAACCAACTCAACAGAAGATTAAGGAGTAACTCTCCCAAAGATTACGACGTAACCAACTAGGTCAAATGAGGTTTCGCGCCGCTGCAAGCTACGCCATAACTATTGTCTCAATTATAGCATAACCAGGAATTATTGAAGATACGGCGTAACTCCTTCTAGATGTTACGCCGTAACCAGCATTTTCGGTGCAAAATACGAAGAATTGGATGTTCTGGCGTAACCCTTAACATTAGTTCTGTAGTAACGGATCGGCCTATAAATACCCTCGAATTCCGGCATTTCAAAGCATCTCATTTCACACACAACACCAAGTGAGCGTGAGTAGAAGTCGAGCGGATCTAGAGGAGCATACGGAGCTATCTCGAGGAGAAATCACTCCCTACGATAAGCATTAGCATTTTATCTTTTCTTTACTTTCAATTCGTGTATTTCGCAATGTTAAACATTGAATCGATTGTTTTAGTTAATATGAGCTGCTAAGCACCTCTGTTCTTGACCTAGTTATGATTCCTTAATTGTTTTGTTTATGTTTACATTGCTTAGTATAATTATTTCTAAGTGTATGCATGCATAGTTTGTTGGTAGCTACCACTTGTTTTGGTAGTTTTAAATGGCGGTAGTGGCTAGTTACTTAGGAGATATGACCAGTGACCCTAAGTAGGTGGGCGAGTGGGAAGGGTAGATATGACCAATGGCGACCCTTTCGCTTGTGCGATTTGACCACCGATCACCTACCGTTTGGATGAACTTAAGAGTCGGGGATGAGTGTTTAAGTTGCTAGCACCGGGTACTCATTATTATGAATCTATCATGTAGCGGTATCTAATGACTTGGCTTAGGGGACTAAGAACAAGCGGACTTATTAGGTCACTTTGATTTCTCGATGGGACCCTTTCTTTGATAGGTTAGGACGAGCCGACCAAATGATGTCCTAGCGACTTTGACCCTTTGAAGTAATTGGAAGTAATTAAACATAAACATAAGCGGTTAGGATGAATAACTAGGTTAGCACCCATCTCCTTTATTGATCACAACCCTCGCCTCTATTTGCTTTCTTTTCCTATTTTATTAATAGTTAATCATTTCACCCTTATAATCTATTAAAATTTGTGACATCTAGACTTAGTTTAAATCGTACACATAGCTCTTGGGACGACCTCGGTTTAACGAGAATACTACTTGCACACGACCGGAGGGTACCTTGCTCGTTAGTGCATTAGGGTGAACCATAGGTATAACAAGACTTATAAATATTAAAGCGTGGTCGATAAAACACATCGGATACTTTATGCTTCATGTATTAATTTCATTGCTGCTCTAATATGATAAATTTCTTTAAATATATCAATATTTAGGCGTCTAAAAGAATAGCAAAACCATGCTAAAATATGAGTCACGGTTAGGAAATTGATGTAGGAATAGGCCCAAACAGTGGATAGGAAAATTATTGAGTATATAATGATTTAAAGGGGCCATGATATTACTCATATATTGCTCAAAAGAATGTTGTAGTAGTTGTTACAATTGATTTTTGTATGCGACTTCAAGATTTCCATGTGTGTCGAGCTTATATCTTTGGATAATACTTTACTTATGTTGTTTTCTCAGTTTTTTGTAGACATTCGCCCCGCGAACTTAAAGAGGCGAGGCGACATTATTAAAGGAAAGAAAGCAATTGAAGCGATACGTATACCTTATGTTATACTTAAAATTTGGCGACTTTGTATTATTTTTCGAGATTTGTATGTAGTGTGGGACCTACATATGCTATGATAAATTATAATGGAAATAGTAAATTGTTTCTTGATTTTAGTTTTTATTGTGTTGTAGCAAGTCATGAACTTACAAGCCCGTGCGAGAAAAGGAGAGAAAGCTTGAACAAGGTGAAGATAAACAAACATACTTTATAATAAATATCAATTTTGATTCTTGATTACATGTAAGAGTTTGCCTAAAAAAATTAGTATTGTTACACATACACCATTATAAAGTAATATGTGTACATTGATGTTCGTTGCTAGAATTATATTGTATGATTATGTAGTTAGCAATAACGGGTCAAAACGAATCATTTTTAGTATCAAAATGGGGCGGTCCAAATGACTCTCAACCACTTGCTTGACCATGTATTATAAATAATTGATGCTATAATAAGGATTACAAATCAATATCATTACAATAATAATCCAAAATTTCTAAATAAAATGACTTAGCTAATCTTAAGTGATTTTAGCTTATTTGACCGTTCCTGTTAGCTAACCTTTTTGAGGTAAAACACAACTTTATTAGACTTTTTTATAGATTATAGTATCAAACATGGCACCTCTATATAATTTTGATAAACTGGTAATACATACAACAGTGTATATGAAAAGTTTATTGTTTCATAGGTAATGCAATACTACGTTAGAACATTTTAGTTACCATCACCACTACTTTTAACAATTTAAAGATGTATTGTGGTTTCGAGAATGATATCACCGCATAAACAAGGGCTAGCAACACGAGGGTGAACAATCATATGGAAGAAAAGGAGGACAATGGGTTTGTGCTCACGATCCGAATATTCCGGCGGTGAAGGCGAGTAAAGTAGGCGGGCATAGAATAACCACGAGTCTATTGTCAACAATAGAATATAAGTTCTAACGTTGATAGGTAAGAGAAGTGTAAGTAGAGGGCGATAATGTATAAATCTTTTAACCCTTTTAGATTCAAACATATATTCTTTTATTACGAGTTGTTAAAACTTGTTTCTTTCCATTAATCGGATCGGATATATGTTTACACAACCATAAGGTTTGAGATTTGTGAAGTTTTTAGGACAATTTATTAGAAAAATAAGCTATTAGGCATGATATTAGTTGCCTTGCAGGTTATGGTTCACGGAGAATGATATTGGTGGGAATGAGCTCCAGCTGGACAAGAAAATGTCTAATAAAAAAAGTGAGACAAGACGGCATCAAGACCTCAAATGGTAATTTGGTTGCTATTTGATATTAAAATAAATTTTGCACTATATTTGTGTTTTAAGCTGAAATTTAGTATCACATTGTAGTTGTTTTACAAGTATGCCACCATTAAACCACTGTTAAGGGATGAACCCAATCAACTCTAGCTACTGTGTACACTTGATTCCCTAATATACCATGTTGGTTTTTTTTGGAAGTGCAGATTTAGCTATGGTGTGGTGAGCGAGAAGAAAACTCACAACCCACTTTGAAAGTGCAGTTGTGAGATACGCATCTGGTAGAATTTTAGAAAAGAAGTGAAAAAAAACAAGTACATTTGACAAGGTAATTGTTTATTTGTAACACTTAAGGCGTTGGAATAGCTTATATGCATATAACCGATTCGCGGAAATTTGGAAGGTGGGTTTAACCTAAAAGCGCTAACTACCTACGAATCACATTAGCGATGAAAAAAATGTAAAGGAGATGTTAGTGGTGGTTGAGTTCAATGGTGCAAAGCATGGTCTTGATTATCATCTTATTTTAGTTAAATAAGGCCACATTAGTAAGAGTGTAATTTATAAGAATAAGCATTCCTAAATTGTATTTGTCATAATAGGATTATGCTCATGAGAGATATTCCATGAATGAATTTTACCCTTTTTATCAATTTCTATATCAATTTGTTAATTGAGCCTACAACCGTACCCAAATTGATTCCTACGTAGGTAAATGAGTTTGCCACCTAAAGTTTCTATTTTTGGATTTGTTGTCTGTTTGACACGTATATCATTTATTAAAAGATTAAATGTGTCACATTGGGTGTATCAGTCACAAGTCAAATTGGTTTTTTGCGGTAGTGTGGATACATAAAAGTTGGAAGCGCGGTCAGTTGAAAGTAATTCAAGTAATTAACATAAGTATGAGATATACACTACTGTTTTGTAATTTGATTGCATCGGTTTGAATGTTGAATTAAAAAAAAGGTACATGTCGTTCCATTTGTTTGAATGGTCTAAAACCAATATCTGTTACAATTGGGTTGACCTATTTTATTTTATCATAACGAGTTGATGTTTGACATCGAAGGTGAATAAGGTTGGCATAATAAAGGAAGCTACTAAGCGAAAAACGACTAAGTTGTTTAGTAAAGGTATGTGTTGTCACATGTTTAAGGTTTTATCTGATGTTGCAAAATCGGTCGATTAATCGATGTCGACCATACACCTAATAAATTTTGAAAATCGGTCAAAAATCGGTCGGTAAAAAATCATCAAAAATCGGCGAATCGGTAAAAATCGGTGAATCGGTTAAAATTGGACGAATCGGTCGAATCGGTCAACTTTAGAAAATAATAATTTCACTTATGATGCTTTAATGGGATCGTTTATTTCACTTATAGCATAATGAGCCTCATAATCGAATTGGAGCCTTTTAGTGAGATTTGGAAACATAGTATGCTTGAAATCAGTTAAGATCTTTAGTTTGGTCTCCAGAAATACCCAAAACTTGCAGGAAATGCCAATCCGATTAATCACCGATTAATACCGCCTTGACCGATTACTCGCTGCAGGGTGGTCGACCGCCCGACTACCGATTCATTGGTTTTATATTCAACTAGCAATCTTTTCTTTTTACTTATTGATTGCCGAAAAATGTCGTTTATCCACTTATAGGTTTTACCTTGGGAAGCTGAAAAGATATGAAGCCCATTACGTTAGCTGAGATAAACGGGTTGGCCGGGTCAGGAGCGTCAAGTAAGGTAGCCTTTTTGTGCAGCATTGGAATTGGAATGGACATGGAACAAGAGTCATAGTGGAATGCTGCACAAAATATTATGATAAGTGAAGATCTCATAGCTGGTGCTAAGCGTCAACTTTAATTTCTTGCTGCTATAGACATGAATCGGTGACTTTATAAAGGCCGGGCCTTGCTATGGGCCATCTATAGGTAAATTAACAATTTAAGTATCCATAAACAAACACTTCTTTTTATACTAAACGTTTGATTGATGCAAATCAATTGCTAATCTATAGTGTTTAGTTCCTTATCAGAAGAAAAATTATAAATTTGATATATACAAAGTATATATTGTCTATAAACTGTTTGGATACGCTTGCTATTTATTGAGGATATTATCTTCTTCAAGTATATATTACTATTTATTGAGGAACTTAAATTGTTTACGACGTTTTCTTGGATATTATGAGTTTACGACATTCTTGGTGAAATTTATTTTAGGTACAATGCTGTTTATATATGTTGCAAGTGAAATTATCATTGATCATATGTGTATTGATCATTTGTCACAATTTGTTAATATTAGTTAAAAGTAGTAAGTTATGAATGTGTTTGAATTATGATGCAATTATTGGGTGAATATGTATGTAGTACATTCGATTCATCGAGACAAGACACTCCATGAAGAACAGCAGGCTGCCCCCTCGTTTATTCTCTATTTCCATGTTCAACATGTATGTAATCTAGTCAATTATAACGATACTAGCTAAAAGACTCATGAAATTCATGGGTATTTTTAGCGCAACATCAAAGAATGTACTAAATGATATTGTGTATTATGAAGTTATAAATTAGAAAGAACTACATCTGGATAAACAAACGTAAAGTATACAATTGGTAATAATCAAACATATGTCATATGAAACAAAATAGTAAAAAAAATACAAAAAAAAAAACATCTTCTATCCTTTATTCTACAATGCGATATATGCGTACATGTAGATGTGATCATAATTATGTAGCGCTTTTTGGTAGACCATGTTGGTGGTGGTATTAGTGAGATTTTCATCTTCGTCATGAATAAACATCTTCGGTCTTTTTTTGCTCCTACCGTGAGAGACGGCTACATATAATTGGCTATGTGTAAAAACAAGTTGTAGCAAATACAAACCGACTTGCCCGAGAGATTGTCCCTGACTTTTGTTGATTGTCATCGCGAAAGAGACGGACATGTAGAACTGCTTTCTTACAATTTTTAACAGCAAACATTTATCAGAAGATAATATTTTCATCCTCACTTGTTTACCAAAATGGATTTTGTTGATTATAGTGGCGTCAATGCAACTTTTCATCAACTGATCCACACGAAGTCTTTGTGACTCTGACAGCTACGCTTAGTAACACTTTCATTTGTTAATTGTTTGCGCCAATTTATTTGGATTTAGCATTGTAATTATAAAATGGTATGCTATTATAATTTAACGATATCCATAATTTTGGAAGGTTGGGTTTATTAAGCAAGAAAATAGTGTAAGATACTTGATTAAGCTACATGTTATGAGTACCATTATATCATTAACTCGCTCATACATTCGGAAGGTTGTTCTCGCGTTTGAGGCGGTTTAGTGATAGTGAGCGAGAACAAATTTGGTCTTTTCAATTTTCAAATTACAAACCTAAAGTGGCTCATTTTCTATGGTCCAATTATATAAACAAATAACAATTTAGGGAAAATCATATTATTTGAAACATATAACTGAATAAGATTTGTAATTTGGATGCCATATCATTAATACTTTGCACTTAAACATTATGTTCCTTAAGTCTTTATTCTTTCAATATTAGGATTGTAATTTATGTTAGTCATATGTTGTGGTACTTCAACTTCATATGCATTCGTAATTAGGATTATATTTCGAATTTTGGATGCATGCTCAATTTGATGATGTACAACTATTGAGTACTAAGTTAAAAATATGAAGTGCAATATAAAAGTCCACCAAGGCAAAAACAATTCTTGAGAAAAATTTGTTGATAAAGATTTTGTTGGTGTGAAGAAATTTTCTTTGAAAGACCAATCTCTATGTCTTGGGACTCGATGGTATATCCCACATGTTGATCATGCTTGTGTATATCTCTTATGAGGAAAAGGTAAATAAAGTCGATTGATATGGGATACTTGATACGAATCCATTTGATTACGATGAAACAATTAGGAAATATTATAGGAAGTTGCCACTCGTGCTTAATCGATAAAAACAAATCGGTTGGTGGAGATGAAGCTTTTAAAATATTTTAAAAAGCTTGGACTTTTTCCGATAAGGTTAAAATATTAAACATGACCAAAGAAGAAACACGAGTGCATTCTAAAAAAATGTTTCACCTAAGAAAGAGCATCTTTCAGCATAGTCAGGTATCAATGAAGCTCGCCCTCATTCTGCAAAAAAATCAAATTCAAACCCAACAAATGAAAGCAAGACTAATAGCGCAAAACACTACCCAGACGAACCCAATTTGAGTTCCCTATCAAGCCCTGAGTCTTACTCCTTCTTCACCTCTAGGTGACCATTCAAATGATACATTTTGGACTATTTTTTAAATGCACCTTTACCGTTTTGACCAAAAATTAAAATTTTTTTGTGAAAATGACTTAACTATAACGGACCTCCTGTTACTCTTTTATAAACTGATAAAAATATTTTACAAACCAACCTTTGAAAGCCTTTTTAAATAAAACTAGACTTTATTACCTTCAAATCGACTAATGGCACGACTCATAACGACTTACGGTTTGTGAGAAATGAATTTTTAAAAATCGACAAAACACAAAATTGATCCAACCGATCGGATGGAGGCCTCGTCACCGAAACCAATTCATAACTTTTCCCGGAAAATCAACCTCATGGACTTGATAATTCACCAAACTTTCGAATACTTTAAAACATCATAAATATCATTTATATGGTGGGAGACTCATTGTATGCTTATCATTTCATATAGTTAAGTGTGTGTTTCTCCATCTTTTCTTTCACTAGAACTTTCCTCTACAATCCTAAATATTATAGTGTGATTCTTGATATTGCTTGGATCTTACGTATATTATCATTTTGATTTCACAATAAGTTTCAAAACTAAAATTTGAAACGCTAAAACTATTCAACCCTCTTCTAGTTTTTCGCAAGTTTTATTGGACAATCAGAAGGCTTGAATTCGAATTTGTGCGCTGCTATTGGTATATAGAAAAGTTTATTTTCCCATTTTGTATGCTCTATTTTTATATAAGAGATGTCTGAGTCATTTTAAGGAATGAGTTTTAAATTAAGTATGGATAATGTTAGGAATATTTGTATTACTATGTATTATATATAAAGGAGGTGTTATCAGAATATATTATAATAAGAGTAAACTTTAAAATACATCTATATGGTTTGTCAATTTTCACAGTTTACATCTTTGTGACAAATGTTGGGACATCTACATCCCTTCGTATATAAATCTTTAGACAATATACATCCATAAGGACGAATGATATAAATGTTTTCCTGTTAGTAGCCAATGTGGGTCTAACATGAGTGATATTTTTGTCTTTTTGCTTGAACATGGATGTAAATACCCCCTAGGGATGTATATATGTCCAATGTGAGTCTAACATGATGGATATTACAAGCAAAAATACAAACATATCCCTTATGTTAGACCAACGTTAACAAATAACGGAAAA
>CM040241.1:91500988-91532096 GCA_022545495.1 Chrysanthemum lavandulifolium
ACCGAACCACTATAAATCCTCGTGTTCGGTTTGCACTTTCCTTTCTTTATCTCTTTACTTTTATACTTGCACTATACTATTGTTTGTGATGTGGTTTGATGTTCATGATTGTGTGACAACTTGGTTTACCATGCTTTATATTAGTCACAAACAATAATTGGTACTTTCATATTATAACAAGCTTCATGTTTATTTGATACTAATGATCTAAAGATTTTAAACGGTAACGTATTCACCCCCACGCTTCCACGTTGTCAAAACCAAGCATTAAACCCGTAATTCATATGATATGAATGACTTGTGGAAGAACTATTATCTAGAAGAAGCTAGGAAAAAGACACGATTCGAAAAGACGAATTTTGGGTGCAATACCTAGGGTGATGAATTTCACGAGATTTTAAAGGCTTTGCTAGTAATAGTAAACCATTACCTAGGAACAATCAAAAGACTAGGGGTTGGCTTGCATCTAAGAGTATTTATATGAAGAAGAACGCTAAGCATGTAGAAAATGAAATTAGAAATTCTGAGTCTTTTCCGAATAAGAAACATTTTCCTAACTCACATGCTAAGGTACAATTCACTAAGACTACTAACATGGCTAAGGTTCAATATGTCATGAAGCAAAACAAACCTAAAACTTCACCTTGATGGATCCCAACTGTTAAATCTTTGGAGTCTAGAATACCAATAAGTCTTCCACTGTGCATAAGAGTATCTACAATCCTAGACCTTGCCATAAGTGGATACCATCCGGTAGAATGTTTAAGGATGTTGATTTAGGTGGATACCTACCGTAAAGTCGTTTTCCAATGGCAAAATCAATGTTGACCGTGAAACCCAAAGGGTTTGGATACTAATGTCACTAACCAATATATATGCAATCAAGCTTGTAATGTTAGTGCGGGTAGTCCTTACTTAGTTGCAGATACTTCGATCCTTCACTACATAGACTGGCTTAAAGTATGGATAACAAATGGATTGATATCTCATAACTCACGGGTTCAAGTAACTCAACCTTGATAATCAATACGCCATGACGTTTGAACACAACAATTCAAGCCTCGTACTCTAAAGAAAAGAAAAGTGTACGTCTCAAGGCGCTTTATCTTAAAAAGAAGAGAAATCTTCTTATGACGCTTGAACACAACAGCTCAAGCCTCGTTTCTAAAGAAAAGAAAAGTGTACATTTCATGCGCTTTATCTTTCAAGAAGATAAATCTTCTCATTTATGACCATTCTCATCAACATGCTTCATGCTTTTTCCTAGCGCTCCGTCATCAAGTGAACCGAACTCATCGTTGATTGTCTTCTTATTCCACTTGCTCGTTATAATGACGATGGCGACATCATTTGCTACCTTTGAGGGGGAGAAGTGTGAAGAGACTACATTTTAAAGATATTCACTTGTTCAATCAAGAATGGCAACTCCGTATGCAATTCTTGAGGGGGAGAAAAGGTGTGAATTTAATGCATGGTTGATTTATATCTGAGAATATATGGTCATACAGCTCCTAACTCATGTAAGAACCGAGACTTCTTCTTACCGGGTCATCTTTACTTGGAGCTTCTTCTAAGAGCTGTTGGTTGATATCTTCTTATGGACTGATGAGTTTAACGACAAAGTGCTTCCAGATTATGGGTTGATTTCCTTGATGAACATCTTTCTGTTCTTGTTTGATTGGGAGGATTTTATTTGAGGAGATTTGCTATATACAAGTTAACGGAATGCATGTGGTGAGAAGAAGATGTTAACTTTCTATTCCCCAATCGGACAATCTTTGAAGAAGGTCGAGTCTGATTGGTTCTACATTCTCGCTACATGTTAGAAGACTAAAGACGAGTTGCATTTGATTATCTAAAGACTTCTTCTTAACTGGCATTTATCAAATAGATTGTCGGTTTTGGGAAGAGCACTAATTGGGGAGAGTGTTAAGTCGATTCAATCCCCAATTAGACTTGCTCATATTCTTTAGCAAGTTGATTCTCACAAGAGCTCAAGTGTTCTTCTCATCGATTTCTAGTATACGGGCTTATTATGTGTTCTTGATTTTGAAGCATCAAAACCGCAAGGGGAAGGAGACACGATCTAAACGCGAGTAAACATTGATGAACTTAATACTTCTAAGTGATTGAAGATATCCGGAAGACGAATGCCATTACTGAGAGAAACTCAAGGTTTGACTCATGGCGTTTAGTGTTCTTATTCCAACTATGTGGGGAAGAGATGGAAGAGTTAGTCTCGGTGATAAAAGAGGTACACAAGTGTGTGATGATTTCAATGTTATCGCAATCATCGGGGAGAGATTGTGTACATTGGGGACGCCACTATTTCACTTGAGTGCTTAATCGTTGATTCGTAGATATAATCACTTATTCGAGTTGACATCTGCAGAGATAATCATCCGCAGAGATAATCGTGATTCGCCTACTTCTTCAATGTTCTCGGTTATTCTTTCTTTGGTCATTCGGGTACTTTGGGTTCTTGAGCTTCATACACTTTCGTCAGGGGAGAGAAAAGTATACATCGGGGTTATTCTTTGGATATCGGACATAATCTGCTACTTCGATGTTATAAGTTTCTCTGTCTTTGAAGCACATCCATATGTGTATTCGGGTTCACGAGCTTCATTCAAAGAGCCTGACTGCATCAATTCAACTACATGGGGGAAGTGGTCTTTTAACACCTTTGGGGATGCATTGCTTGAGACTTGATGGTAATGAAATATGAGAAGAAATTTAAAGAGGGATGATACGTTGTCGTTTTGTTGATGATATAACCCGGACGAAGAATCTCGACTATCGCTCTTAAAAGGAGCAACGGATTTATGATAATGGTGTGCTTCTCGCACCGAATAAGGCAAGCTTGAAATAGAGCTTCGAATGTGCTCATCTAATGGATTTTCGGTTTGGGGGAAGTCGCCAAAGTCTCTTCTCAAAGGCTCATGTTCTATCTTCTATTCGAGCCTTAGAAGCTTCATGGTGGAACTTAAGAGATGACAAATTCTATCTTCACGACGTGCTACTCGATATCCTTATCTCGGTACTCGTATCATCATCCTCTTAAACTATATCATCTATCTCTATCTTTGTATATATTTATCAAAAACAAAATACAAAAATATAAAATCAACAAAACCTATAAAATCGAGAAAATTTGAAAAGACCAAAAATATTGTTTTTCTAAGACATGTCTTACGGTATCGATAACATCTCCGGTCTTAGAAATGTCAATCAACAATGGCACGGGACCATAGATGAAGTTCGAACAAGAGGTGTATATATTCTTTTCCAAAACATGTCTCAAAATATGGCTTGCGATTACTTGATCAGAACCCGTGCTTAAACCATGCTTTGCTATTATTTCAGATAGCAACTGTTCTTCAAGAAAGGAAAGTGCGCTAAACCAATTTTCAAATATTTTGTGCACTTATCCTAAAAACAATATGAGGAAAGTATGTCGAATGATCGTTGCTCCTACACAAATGTTTTTCCGTCTAAAATTCTTCTAAAAATATTTGTTGTATTCAAAATGGTGGAAAATGAGTTGCTCGAAAATCAATCAAAATCAAAATTTTCATAAATTTGCAAACCCAATCAATGACTTCAACATTTAAAACTTTTCATATAATAAGTCATTGATTGAAGGAGAATGTCTTCAAATTTATATCATCTAACGAGCTTTTCTAATTATCCTCGTGCTTAACTAAAATGATATTTGCCTATGTCAAGGACTAGGAATTTAGGATATAATTGTTAGGATTAGATGATTAGAGTTTGAAAAACACATTATTCCCATGCTATATATGATCTAATTGATATGTTGAATCAACTTTTATTAGCCGATTGTCGTTTGGGTGTTGTCGACCACCATATACGCCTATTTGTGTTCACTAATGTATGCATATAAGATGGTTATAAGAATGTTCCCGATCCGGATCCCACAATAGAAGATGATTGGATGTCGAAAGGAAAGTGTAATCGATAACGCCACACGCGTCGCTCGTCGGGTCAAAGGAACTTCCTTTTCTTCGAGCAAGTTTTATAACACCCTAGGCAGTGAACCTAATCGTTGTAGTGTAGTATTAGGGTAAGCCACGGGTATTGATATCGTTCTCTAGGGAATAGGAATGCTAGTGAGAAGTTACTACGCTAAGGTTGGGGTTGAGGAAGATTATTTTTATCTTTTTATGTTTTTAGGAAATGGAAAAGTACGAATCTCGGGGTTTGGATTTGGGGTTGGTATTACTACCGATTACTCTACTTATCTAATTATCTAATCTAAGGTGTATGTAGTCTATGTCTAATTATGTGTGCTCGTATGATAGTTTAAAGATGTGTTTACTTAGGTTTTACTACTCCTTAATTATCTCCTATTGGTGGTTGAATTGTCACGTCCTTATTCTTAATTGCGTTGTGTGTCTAAAGTTGTAGGGTATCGTTTATCCCTAACTGCTTGAAGTTACCAAAGGGTCTCGCCTACAAAATACCACTAGGGATCATAAACTCTTACTCTAAGGCCTCTTTGGATAGTTTAGCTTACAACCGCTCAGGTGCTATAACCTAAGGTTCACAAAGATTAATCAAGCATTAAGTACACAACGAATGACCTATCGCATTACTAGATCATTAAAAACTAAGATAAGAGACAACCAATCAATATTCAATAATTAAGTTACATATTCCTAAGCAAACACACAAGTAAATTAGCTTGACATGGAGAACATGCAAGCATACACACAAATAATCAAAGACATAATTGTATTAATGAAGTAAAACACTTATCTTGATGTAAGATAGGGTTTGGAACCCTAAAATATTGTACAAGACATCCTTGGTTCGGTTTTAGGTTTTTACTCCAAAACACTACCCTTTAATACTCGAAAATTCGGATTCTATATATAAGATTACACATGCGACGGCGTCACCTTATGTTTTGACGCCATCGGATCGCCGCCATTAGAGTTTCGCCTTGGCCACGTTAGTCTTGCGACGGGCCACCTTGTGCTTGTGACGCCGTCTCTTCGACTTCGACGCCGTCTGGATCGAATCTAGGCCGCCTAAGTTGCGACGGCCTACTCTTTTATAACTTGACGTCGTCACTTGAAAATAAGAGTTTTGGCTTCGTCCCGTCACAAAATCCTCCGACGGCGTCATAGCTAACCAAAGGACGCCACCTTGTGTTTTCAAAGCACTGAAGGCGTCTCGATTCTTGACTTTGGCCATTTTCTTCAGATATCCGCGCCTTTTCATTCAAATAAGTGCCATTACAAAGAATTTGCCTTCAAGAGACCTAAAAGTGAAAAGGAACAATATTAAGTAATAACGGATACAAAAGTGATCAAATAAGGGCTTAAACGACCCTCAAAAGGTACATTTAAAACTTATCAAATATCCCTACACTTGGTATTGGCTTGTCCTCAAGCAAATGTGCTTTTAGCCAATTAATTTATAAGTTAATGGTCATGAAGCATTGGTTTAAAACAGTCCACAACACATATAAGCCCAAGAAAGTCATAACAAGCACGGAATTACATACTAGCACCTCACATGGGGTGTTTGGGTACTTACATCTCTCGGGTGTATATGAAATATAACAAGTTGGAAATGGAAGATAAACACTCATTAACCGGTCCTAGTACATAGATTGCCATAGGCTTGAGAATAGATCAAACCTCCATCGCTTTGGCGTAAGCACCTAGGAAAGACTATCAAAGAGGTCTTTAAAGGGTTGTAATGTTAGGCTTACGGTAGGAAATAAAGGGTTTGGTGGGATAGGCTATTTAGTGGTGGCAAGTCAAAATCTCTTATGTTACAAGCATACGAAGAATGGCGTTGCTAAGCCAAGACTCGACACTCTAGACTCTAGCTAACTCAAATAAACAAACATAAATTTAAAGGATAGATGTAGGATGGTAGCCCTTATGTTTTTTTTTTTTTTTTTTTTTTTTTTCACTCTATTTTTTTCTTTTCTTTTTTTTCTATTTTTTTTCGATTTTTTTCATACACTTTACTCTACTATCCTCTACGGTAACATCAAAATGATAGGGATTTAAAGGCACACCCTACACTTGAGTTTTATTACTCTAACACTAATTTGACCGAATTGAAAAGATCAAAACAATTGGGGTATGTTATTACTAAATTAGGAATTTAACGCCCTTCCAATCATTTTATAAACTTTAACTTTTTCCCATGAGTCCCAATCGTCCCAAAATCGTGTACAATGGATATGACTCGACTTAGCAACTCATGCAAGCAACTAGATAATTGAACTAAGGGTTTAGGGTGATAACAATAATGCACTAAAAGTGAGTGCATACAGTGGTAGGCTAAGGCGATTTGGGTGTATATTTGGGGTGGGGTGTAAACAATGTTTTCATTGATATTCGAAAACCGAAACATCACGAGAACCGCGAAAAGGATAGGCTCGAGGGGTTAACTAGGGGTATCGTGTACTAAAGATGAGTACAACGTAAAGGGTGTGGGGAATTACTCAACCGATGTGGAAGAAGTAATTATATTAGTGATTGGTCCCAAACGGTCGGGGTTTATTACACAAGTCAACCACTTGTGAATGGTCAACCGTAATAAAAGTCAAACAGTCTAAAACCAAAGCAATTAAGTCCGTGAGAGTTTAGTGTTTCCCGTGTCGTTAAGTCCCAACGAGCCGTGCGATTGAATAACTAAACGTAATGATCGGGTGATATTGAACAGAAAGGGGTATGATAATACTAGATGACAAAGGAAAAATCGAGAAAATTTCTAAAAATACTTTAATATGACGTAAACTTAAAAAATATAAAAACATATAAGTGCTTAATAATAAGTTGAAAAGAAAATAAAAACTAAATTATATTAAATAAACGCTATCACTATTTTTAAAGTTGGATTTTCTTGATTTTTCTTTTATAAATTTGAATTAAAACTAATTTTAAACTTTAAAACTAAATTAAAATACTAAAAATTATGAAATTAAAGAGGAAAATTGTGAAACTATTTTCAAAAATCTAAAATAACTAAACAAACTTTTTAAAATTGAATTTGTATTTTTCTCGATTTATATTCAAATTTCTATGATTTAAAAACTATTTAAAACTAATTAAATTGCTAAAATTACTATTTAAACTAGGAAAATTATGGAAAAATATTTTTTGGCTTTTTATATTTATCTTAATCTATGAAAATTGAAAACTTATTTTTTGAAGCTTTTCGATTTATTTGTATTAAAAGCTATTTAAAAGACTTAAAAATTGATTTAAAATAAGAAAAATAGCAAACAAAGTGATGAAAAATTATGAAAAATTCAGGAAAAGTCTAAAATTATATTATAAATCTATAAAAATATAAAAACTATGCATATGTGTAAGAAAATGAAACCAGAGTGCAAACTGCTTGAGAATAAGCACTTGAAATAAGCTAATAAGCACTAGAAAGCACAAAATGAACACGAAGCTAGATTATACTAAAAAACTTAATACCAACCTATTTCAATAGACCTAAACCTCTAGAGTGCAAGCTAAACCGATTGGACTTAATCGAGTATTAATTTGAAAGCGACTTATGACCTCCTACTTTCAAATTTAAACAATGACTTATTGAAAAAGCTTATGTGAAACAGAATCGAGGATCTCAAGACCACCGGTGAACTATCTCAAGACAAGTTTCAGCCACTACCAAGCTAAAATGAAGCTTGTGTAGGGCTCGAAGTTGCATGCACACAACTCGATGTATCCGAAAAGACAGGCGATTTTCACTTTTATTGAGCAAATTGATTTAGAGCTTATAGAAATTTACTAAAATTTCACAAAAATCGCTTTTCAACTCTTGACCAATGAAGTTGTTAAACCCAAAATATCAAAAGCTTTTGACCAAAGATGAACAAATGATACATCCACAAAGTTTTGGAAAACCGACTTGAGCAAATTTCGACTTTTATGACAGATTTGCGAAAAGTTGACTTAAGTGAGATTTGAATCCAATTTTGAACCGAGAATGATGTGAAATGATATAATAAACCTAATGCAAATCAGTATTAACTAAGTTAACACCTAATTGTATGATTTGAAAGCTATTGATTCCAACAGATTAGATCACAAGGATCGATTACAATTTGACTAAGTGAGTTCTAGGATGCAATACTTTTAGCTAAAAGGCCCTAATAAACCTAGTAGAAACTAATGCACTTCAATTTGACCACTGGTAACCCTCTTAACTCATTGAAACCTATTGATCCAAACACTAATTTAATAAATCCTATCAAGCCATTAAGCTAACTAATCCTAAACCAATTAAGCAGAGGTCAAATCTAATGTAAACTCCTAAGATTCTAATGCTAAAGTACCACTAAATCTAGTATCAAACATGATCAAACATAACCATATGCATACTAGCATTCATGACAGCTTTGGAAAGCTTGGAATTGAAACTCACGTGAAGTCCTCACATAATTTAAGGCAAAGATAACATGCTACCAAACCAAGAATAAAAACACCAAACTAAACCCAAATCATCATCAAGATCACCCCATCTCATATCCGAACCGAACCATGATTTGAACACCAGTTGACTTTTGTTGACTTTTCTTTATTTTTGAAATTTAAACAATTTGAATTCTAATATAAGACCTTATAGAAAGCTATGATCAACTTAAGTAGACTTTAATTTGAAGTAAATAAGCTCTTTGAAGCTTGGCTTTTATTTTCTTTGAAATTTACTTAAACAAAATATATAAAAAAGGTGAAAATTGATAGAACTTGAAATTAATAATCAAAGCATATGGTTGCAATACAATGGATTAACTTAGTTTAATACAAGAAGCTTGAGATTATACTTTTAGAAACTATTTAAGACATGTAAAAATAAAATGACATACATTTTCTAAAATTAAAACTACTCTCTTCACCTTCTCTTCCTTTTATATGCTCAAATTAGGGTTTGTGGTACCCTTCCGATCATTTCCCACCAATAATCCCGGCTTTGGATGCTTGGAACCCTTTTAGCCATTGATGAGCTTTTTGGCGCCAAAAGATATAGCAACTAGGGAGGGTTGAAGTGCAGGAGGAGGAAGCATTAATTGTTTCTTGGACGTTAGGTGAGGTGGAGGTGAGGGTGGTGGGTTGTGAGTGGAGGTGAGGGTGATGAGTGGTTTTGGAGGAGTTGGTGAAGAAGGTGAGTTTGGAGGAAAAGGGTGAGGTGGAGTTGACCACTTTAACCGGGGTATATTAATAGAGGGGTTCAAGTTGGGGGTTCGGGTAAAAAGGGGTCAAGGCTCAAGGTTGGGTTTGGCAGGGGTTCAAGCTGGTTTGGATTTGGTATTAATAACAAGGATCATTTTTGTAATTTACCAATTCTTGAGGGACCAAAAATTTAATTTTCCAAAGTTTATTATAAGGACCACTTTTGACAAGTTTGAATTACCAAAGGACTAAAAATATTAATTTTCAAATTAAAAATGTCCAGGGGTAAATTTCATCAATCTTTGAAACTTCAAGGACTAAAGTTGCCATTTTGCAAAATTGAATTTTATAAGTCTAATTTTGACAACTTGAAAATCCTCGAGGGCCTTTTATGAAAAATTAACTTGTTTTGAATAACCAGGACTAGATTTTGACAATTTTTGCATAAAATACGCCTAAATATTTTTTCTGTCTTTTGAGACTTTTCAAAGTGTTTGATCGCTTTTACAAGGTCTGGATGGAATAAAAATGATGAGTATTTAGACACTCATCAATCCCCACACTAAACTATTGCTAGTCCCTAGCAATCTTTTGAGAAAACTTAATGGATTTGAATCTCTTTACCAAAAGCCATTACTTCGAGTAGCCAATTGTTTAAGTTCAAGTAAGAACCTTGGTACAATGATAACCAAATGATTTTGAGCAAATCACCGCCTTTCAACGGTTTTGATTTGTCTTTACTAGAAGCCGCTTGCTTCGGACTAGCCAACTCTTAGATAAAATATCTTTGGTGAGTCGAATACCAATTATGGTTTTCCAACCGCCTTTACCACAAGCCATAAACTTGCGGGCTAGCCAACTCTTCACTAATTAAAGATATGGTGAGTTGAACACCATACAATTTTGGGCAAATTGCAAGCCGTCAACGGATTTGAGATATCTTTACCAAGAGCCGCTTGCTCTGGATTAGCCAATCCTTTTGTTTATTAGACATGGCGGATCGATAACCATAAGTCGAGTAAGTGCAAAACACTTACTCCAAAAAAATTTGGCCAAAATGGGGAATTGGGTGGTATAGTTACATGATAAAATTCGTGAGAATTTCCCCACACTAGAAATGAATATTGCCCTCAATATTCAAAGTACCCATTGTTATGCCGAAACCGAGAACGTAAAAGGAAATACTACGCCATTATTTGATTTTTTTTGTTAGAAAACTTATATACAACAATGGGGCAACTCCCCACACTAGGGTGGTAGAAAGTAGAAAGAAGTCGAAATACGGTGAAAACCCATATAGTGTGCCATTGTTTTTGATTCCCGAGTCGCTAGCTTGACTCGATCCCCGCATTCATTTGTTCATGGGGAAAGTTTGTAGATCCGGACAACCACGTGTGGAATGTCCTCTCCAAAATAGTGCTTCAATCGATGACCATTCACTTTAAAATTTGGACCATCGGGTTGAGATAACTCAATAGTTCCATAAGGAAATACTTTAGTGATGGTGAATGGTCCGCACAAATGGGATTTTAGTTTTCCGAGAAAATCTTCAATCTTGAATTGAAAAGAAGGACTCGATCACCGACGTTGAAAACGCGGTTCTTGATTTTGGAGTCATGAATCTTCTTTGTCTTTTCTTTGTAGATCGAGAGTTCTCGATGCTTGATCACGGAGTTCATTTAATTCATTCATTTGAACTTTCCGGTGATCACCACCGTCTGAATATCGAAGTTGGCATGTTTCAAGGCCCAAGATGCCTTGTGCTCAAGCTCAATCGGCAGATGACACGCCTTCCGCACACTAGCTTGTATGGAGTACACCGATGGGTGTTTTATGTCGCACGGAAGGCCCAGAGTGCGCCATCTAGCTTATCCGACCAAGAGGCACGGTTTTCGCATCGTCCTTCCGTAATTCTTTTAATCCTCGGTTGGAAACTTCCACTTGCCCACTTGTTTGGGGTGGTACGCAGAGAGAGACGGTGAGTTACACCATACTTTTGCATGACTCTATCAAACCGGTCATTGCAGAAATGCGTACTACGATCACCGATTATAGCTCGTGGAGTTTCAAACCTAGCAAAAGAGATTTTAAGAATTTCACAACGACTCGGGCATCGTTGGTAGGTAAAGCTTTCGCTCAACCCATTTTGACAAATAGTCAACGGCCACGAGTATGTATTTATTTCCTCGAGATGAAGGAAATGGCCCCATAAAGTCAATGCCCCAGATGTCAAAATCTCACACACTTGAATGGCGCTTTATGCGGCATTTCATTTCTTTATGAGATATTTCCGTGACGTTGACAAGCGTCACATGTTTTGACAAATTCGTGGGCATCTTTGTAAATCGGGCCAATAAAATCCGAATCAAACACCTTCTTGGCGCAGTAGTTGGGGCTATGATGTCCCCAAGAGGTCCGAATGGCAAGCCTTAAGAATGTCATTGGCTTCCTCGACCATACACACATCGCTCGATGACTTGATCCGCGCAAATTTTGAATAAGTAGGGTCGTCCCGAGTAATGTTTACATCTTTAAAGAATTTGTTTTTCCGTTGGGACGACATTCCTTTCACCACAAAGTTACCCGCATGGTAATTTTCAAAGTCAAGAAACCATGGGGTAGAAGAGTCTCCATGAAAAGAAACCACATTGAGTGTTTCGAGAGGAAATGTTTCGCTTATTTCCTTTTTTCAACACATCCTCGGTGAGGGTTTTCTAGACGGACAGATGATCGCAACGTGTTCTCGGCTCCTTTTTATCACGATAATGATATCAAATTCTTGCGGGAGGAGAACCCAACGAGCAATCTCGGCTTTGCATCTTGTTTTGCAAAGAGATATTTGAGAGCCGAGTGATCCGTATACACCACGCATTTGGTCAAGATTAGGTATGGCGAAACTTCTCAAATGCATACACCACTGACTAATAATTCTTTTTCCGTAGTGGTGTAATGGGTTTGAGCTTCACCATAGTCTTACTCGCGTAGTGGATAGGTGAAAATGCTTGGTTTTACGTTGCCCCTGTGACCGCACCGATAGCAAAATCACTTGCATCGCACATGAGTTCAAAGGGTAAATCCCAATGGGGCAATGAGAATGGGTGCTTCCGTAGCTTTTTCTTTAATGTTTCAAAAGCTCGATGCACTCAGTGAGAAGATAAAGGATCATCCTTCTCAAGGAGATGAGTCATAGGCCGAGCGATTTTAGAAAAATCTTGTATGAATCTGCGATAAAACCGGCATGACCTAAAAACTCCTAATACCTTTGACGGTAGTAGGATGAGGCAATTGGCAATGACATCCACTTTCGCTTTGTCAACCTCAATCCTGTTTTTGAAATCTTATGGCCTAGGACAATTCCTTCCTTGACCATAAAATGGCTCTTCTCCCAATTTAGACAAAGATTGGTGTCTTCACACCGCTTTAGCATTTTTTCTAAATGGGAGAGACATGTTTGAAATGAGTCCCCAATGACCGAGAAGTCATCCATAAACACCTCCATTGTTTCCCGATCATGTCGTGGAAAATTGCCATCATACATCGTTGGAACATGCCAGAGCGTTACATAGGCCAAAAGGCATACGCCTCAGTAGGCAAAAGTTCCGTATGGGCAGGTGAATGTGGTCTTTTCTTGATCCGTGGATCAATGGGGATCTCGAAAATACCCGAGAAACCATCTAGGAAACAATAGTATTCGCTCCCCGCTAGTCTCTCAAGCATCCGATCCATGAAGGGTAGAGGAAAATGGTCTTTACGGTGGCTTCGCTTAACTTGTGATAGTCAATACACACACGCCATCCCGTAACCAATCGAGTTGGAATTAACTCGCTTTCTTCATTTGTGACAACAAGTTATGCCACCTTTTTGGAACACGGTGGATGGACTGACCCAAGGACTATCGAGATCGGGTAAATTAGACCGGCATCAAGAAGTTTGAGAACCTCCTGCTTGATAACCTCATGAATCTTAGGATTCACCCTTCTCTCGATGTTGGACCGCTGGTTTGAAATCATCCTCCAATAAAATCTTGTGTGTACAAAATTCGTGGTTAATACCCTTGATGTCGGAGAGTCTCCAAGCAATTGCGTGCTTGTGCAACTTCAAAACCTTTATGAGAGCAATCTCCTCCTCCGCTTAAGTCCTTAGCAATTATGACGGTAATTTATCATCACCTCCAAGAATGCATACTCGAGATGAGGAGGTAGGTCCTTAAGTTCAACCTCGGAAATTCTTGATAGATGTTTGTACGAATTTGATTTCTTCAATCGTGATCTCTTTCGGAGGAGTGACGGTAATGGATCTTCATTTAACAATTGCTCAAGATAAAGGATATCTCCTCCGAATCATAAACACCATCATCAATTCCCGCGGAATCGATTCATCATTAGCAAGAAACTCATCGATCTCTTCTAAAGAAGTCACCTCCCTCAAACGGAGTAAGAGAGGGGAAGAATCGACAATAATTGGTTGAGAAGATGTGGTGGGATCCCCACCACGTAATTATGAAAATAACCAAGAAACTCTTGAGAGTACTCAAGCAATATCAATTACATCGATTCGATTAACCGATTCAAAGATCATAGTTTGAGGAGTACCTCAAGTTTGATCAAGGTTAAAGTGTGACTTCATTACCCACACGTAATGTGATTTCTTGCTCAAATACATCAATGAGAGCACGGCCCGCTCGTGAATCCTCGTCCAACAATGAGGGAACCCGATGATCGCATCAAGTCAACAACCACAAAGTCACCGGAAAATGGAACTTTCCTACTTTCACGAATACATCCTCGGCGATGCCAAGAGGACGCGATATAGAACGATCGCAAGCTCAAGAGTCATGCGGTAGGAATAAGTTCGAAGAGAAAGTTTCTTCCATATCGAATAAGGCATCGATTGATGCTTGCACCAAGATCGGCGAGGGCAAAGCATTCAATCATTCTGGGAAAACACAAGGTAGAAGAAATTTTCCAGATCTCCAAGCTTCTCGGGAAGCTTTTTAATGAATCACGAGCGAGTTCTCCTTCGAGGAGTTTTAGCCATTTCAAACAGCTTTTTCCTTGTTGCTTAACATGTGTTTGAGAGTTGATGCAAACTTGGGCATCAAGATGATAGCATCCGCAAAGCTTATGTCAAAATGTAGTTCTTGGAAAATTTGAATTTTTTTCCATTTGATGACCGGCTTTTTCATGAGCTTTGCTCATTTAAACGTGATGGGTAAGGAATAGAAGTTTTGGATTTGGGGTTTTCAACCAGAGGTTCAAAACAACTCTCGGTTTGGATTTGGGTTTTGGGACAACTTGAGGATGGACATGTGTTGTGCTCTGCGAGCTAGTGGGTTGCACTTGGTCCTTTGTCGCCTCGTGTTCACTTTCCACTACCTTCGGGAGAGAAGAAGAAGAGGTAGTAGGAATAGCGGGTCCATCATATGAAGCACCACTGGTTGTGATCGCCTTTGCATCGCCTCTGATTAGCGATCGTGTTACTAGGTAAAGCACCGAGCCCGAGGGTCGATCATTTAAAGACTTCTTAATGTCGTAACCGCTAACCAACAACCTATTCATTTCCTCTGGGATTTCATGAATTGCTTCAACAACTCATCGATGATGGTCCAGTTGGAACAATGGCTTGATTTTGTATAGGAAAATTCGCCTCTATTGTTTGGATTAGGCCTTGATTTTGGAAATTTCCTTGATTATTGCCATGAAAATACCACAGGTTGAAATTTCCTTGACCTTGGTTTCTATTAAAATTTCCTTGGTTTTGGAAATTTTGACTTTGATTTTGAAACCGTTATTCGACTAAAATTACCTTGGTTTTGAAAACCTTGGTTCGTTCTATTCGATTTTGATTACGGTTTTGGTTTTGGTTGAAACCGGTGGTCAGGGGTAGTGGTTAGGACGGTGGTTCGGGTCCATAGGAGCACGGTATTGGTTGCCTCGAATTGGAAATCCCCCCACAACGCTTGTTTGCAAAGGGTTACCATCGGTGGCCATACATTTGTAATAGGCATGGGGCCACCGCAGTAACACATACTTCCACTTTCTTAACTTCAGCAGAGGTGAAGTTTGTGGAAAAGAAACTTTCTTTGGTTAGAGAGAACCAAAGCTTGAATTGCTTCCAGTGAGTTTGTCAATCTTAGCATCGGTGCTAGATTGACTCACGAGCGATGAAGCGAAGGACCAACACCGACTGGGAAACAACCGGTTTGCTTTGCAAAGGCGGACTTTAGACTTGTTTTCAATTATCGCTAAATCTTCTTTTACGCTTTTGCTCAAGAAATTTCCTCCAATGGAGGAATTGAGAGAATCTTGATCGATTGACTCACTCCATTATAGAAAGTATCGAGTTGCATCAACTCGGAGAAACCATGGTGAGGACATTCATGAGAAACTCCTTAAAACGATCCCACGATTCATCAAGGATTCATCAAACTTTGTGTGAACTTGATGATTTCGCTTTTAAGACTCGTGGTTTTGGAAGGTGGATAGAACTCGCTCACAAATTTCTTCACCGTGTCTTCCCATGTTTCGATCGATTGAGGGGTTGTTTTTCAAGCCAACCGGCTTGTCCTCGAGGAAAATGGGAATGTAAGAAGTTTGACAAAGATCGGTGGGACATTCTTGTATTTGATGGTAGATGCAATCTTGTTAAACCATCGAATATGAGCATGAGGATCATCCTCTCGAAACCATAGAATTGACTTGAGGTTACAAGATTTAGTAACCCGGTTTTGAGTTCAAAATTTTCACCACAATGGTGGGATAACAATAGCATCTCCATACCCATCGATGGGTGCTCGGAGAAGCTCGCACATAGGACGCTCTTCCGCCATGATAACGGAAGTAATGCGAGCATCCGGATCTCGATCCGATCGATGGGGCGTAAACGTCTACGGACACGCCTTCTGGAATCGACAAGCTCACGAAATGGGCTCGCAGACCTAGAAGAGCGAGCGCAAGATACACTAGAGTTAACTCTAAGAAATCTCGAGTCAAGGGAATTATGAAAATGGGAAAGAAGAATCTTTTGGGTTTTATGGTTTTAAGATTTTTGGATTTTGGATTTTATAAAAAATATATATATATAAACATATATAGATGGTATGAACAAGGAGTGAATATTCAAATCACTAACTGCTAAAGTAAGATTATTAGCACGCCCCCCGGAATGCGCCAAAATTTGATTGGTCCCAAACGGTCAGTTTATTACACAAGTCAACCACTGTGAATGGTCAACCGTAATAAAAGTCAAACAATCTAAAACCAAAGCAATTAAGTCCGGAGAGTTTAGTGTTTCCCAGTCGTTAAGTCCCAACGAGCTGTATGATTGAATAACTAAACGCCAGAGTGATCGAGTGATATTGAACAGAAAGAGGGTATGATAATACTAGATGACAAAGGAAAAATCGATAAAATTTCTAAAAATACTTTAATATGATGAAACTTAAAAATATAATAAACATATAAGTGCTTAATAATAAGTTGAAAAGAAAATTAAAAACTAAATTATATTAAATAAACGCTATCACTATTTTTAAAGTTGGATTTTCTTGATTTTTCTTTTATAAATTTGAATTAAAAACTAATTTTAAACTTTAAAACTAAATTAAAATACTAAAAATTATGAAATTAAAGAGGAAAATTGTGAAACTATTTTTCAAAAATCTAAAATAACTAAACAAACTTTTGAAAATTGAATTTGTATTTTTCTGATTTATATTCTAATTTCTATGATTTAAAAACAATTTAAAACTAATTAAATTGCTAAAATTACTATTTAAACTAGGAAAATTATGGAAAAATATTTTTTGGCTTTTTATATTTATCTTAATCTATGAAAATTGAAAACTTATTTTTTTTGAAGCTTTTCCGATTTATTTGTATTAAAAGCTATTTAAAAGACTTAAAACCGATTTAAAATAAGAAAAATAGCAAACAAAGTGATGAAAAATTATGAAAAATTCAGGAAAAGTCCAAAATTATATTATAAATCTATAAAAAAAATATAAAAAACTATGCTTATGTGTAAGAAAATGAAACTGTAGTGCAAACTGTTTGAGAATAAGCACTTGAAATAAGCTAATAAGCACTAGAAAGCACAAAATGAACACAGAAGCTAGATTATACTAAAACAACTTAATACCAACCTATTTCAATAGACCTAAACCTCTAGAGTGCAAGCTAAATTGATTGGACTTAATCGAGTATTAAGTTGAAAAGCGTTTTATGACCCTCCTACTTTCATTTTAAACAACGTACTTATTGAAAAGCTTATGTGAAAATGAATCGAGGATCTCAAGACCACCAATTTAACTATCTCAAGACCAAGTTTCAGCCACTACCAAGCTAAATGAAGCTTGTGCAGGCTCACGAAGTTGCATGCACACAACTCGGTGTATGCGAGAGTGTGAGGCGGTTCGACTTTATCGAGGTGATTTAGAGCTTATAGAGATTTACTAAAATTTCACAAAAATCAGTTTCCAACTCTTGACCAACTGAAGTTGTTAAACCCAAAATATCAAAAGCTTTTGACCAAAGATGAACAAATGATACATCCACAAAGTTTTGGAAAAACTGACTTGAGCAAATTTTGACTTTTTATGACAGAACTAAAAAGTTGACTTAAGTGAGATTTGAATCCAATTTTTGAACTGAGAATGATGTGAAATGATATAATAAACCTAATGCAAACTGTATTAACTAAGTTAACACCTAATTGTATGATTTGAGCTATTGATTCCAACAGATTAGATCACAAGGACTGATTACAATTTGACTAAGTGAGTTCTAGGATGCAATACTTTTAGCTAAAAGGCCCTAATAAACCTAGTAGAAACTATCGCACTTCAATTTGACCACCGGTAACCCTCTTAACTCATTGAAACCTATTGATCCAAACACTAATTTAATAAATCCTATCAAGCCATTAAGCTAACTAATCCTAAACTGCTAAGCAGAGGTCAAATCAGTAAACTCCTAAGATTCTAATGCTAAAGTACCACTAAATCTAGTATCAAACATGATCAAACATAACCATAAGCATACTAGCATTCATGACGGTTTTGGAAAGCTTGGAATTGAAACTCACGTGAAGTCCTCGCATAATTTAGGCAAGATAACAAGATCAAACCAAGAATAAAAACACCAAACTAAACCCAAATCATCATCAAGATCACCCCATATCCATCTCGAACCAAATTTGAACACCGTTGACTTTTGTTGACTTTTCTTTATTTTTGAAATTTAAACAATTTGTATTCTAATATAAGCTTATAGAAAGCTATGATCGACTAAGTAGACTTTAAGTGAGAAGTAAATAAGCTCTTTGAAGCTTGGCTTTTATTTTCTTTGAAATTTACTTAAACAAAATATATAAGAAAAGGTGAAAATTGATAGAACTTGAAATTAATAATCAAACAGGTTGCAATACAATGGATTAACTTAGTTTAATACAAGAAGCTTGAGATTATACTTTTAGAAACTATTTAAGACATGGAAAAATAAAACGACATACATTTTCTAAAATTAAAACTACTACTGTCTTGAATTTCTCTTCCCTTTTATATGCTCAAATTAGGGTTTGTGGTACCCTTTCGATCATTTCCACCAATAATCCCGCCTTTGGATGCTTGGAACCCTTTTAGTCGTTGATGAGCTTTTGGCGCCAAAAGATATAGAACCTGGGGTTGAAAGTGCAGGAGGAGGAAGCATTATTTGTTTCTTGGACGTTAGGTGAGGTGGAGGTGATAGGGTGGGTTGTGAGATGGAGGTGAGGGTGATGATTGGTTTTGCAGAGGAGTTGGTGAAGAAGGTGAGTTTGGAGGAAAAGGGCGAATGGAGTTGACCACTTTCGACCGGGGTATATTATCAGGGAGGGTTCAAGTGGGGGTTCACGGGTAAAAGGGTCAAGGCTCAAGGTTGGGTTTGGCGGGGTTCAAAGTGGTTTGGATTTGGTATTAATAACAAGGACCATTTTGTAATTCACCAATTTTCGAGGACCAAAATGTAATTTTCCAAAGTTTATTATAAGGACCACTTTTGACAAGTTTAATTACCAAAGGACTAAAAATATTAATTTTCAAATTAAAATGTCCAGGGTAAATTTCACAATCTTTGAAACTTCAAGGACTAAAGTTGCCATTTTGCAAAATTGAATTTTATAAGTCTAATTTTGACAACTTGAAAATCCCCGAGGGGCTTTTATGAAAAAGTAACTTGTTTTGAATAACCGAGGACTAGATTTTGACAATTTTGCATAAAATACGCCTAAATATTTTTTCTGCCTTTTGAGACTTTTCAAAGTGTTTTGATTTGCTTTTGCGGTGCAGATGGAATAAAAATGATGAGTATTTAAACACACATCAATTAAGTTATGATAATGGAAGGTAGTTAAAAACGAAGAAACTAGTACCCCCGATTAGCTCGGTAGGATCCGTGTGAAGTAGTGGTTAAATCCTTTCCAAGAAGAATGTGCGTGAAAAGCTCCTTCCAATCTTTTGTTTCTTCTTCTGGATAAATGAAACCTCGCACATTTGAAGAAAACAACGAAACCTTCGCGTAAAATTAGCGGTAATAATATATATAAGACTTTACTAAACTAGGATATAATGCTTGTGGAATGGATGTTTACTGCACTTCGGAAAATTAATACCGGAAAATTCCAAAATTTATAAGTAGCTTAGAAAACGAGAAAAAGTAATCTGTTGTTTTACTCCTTCCGACGGCGTCAGTTGCAATCTCGACACCATCAAAGTTATCCTGACAAAAAATGGTCTGCGATTTTCTGGAAAATTTACATCTTTAGAATCTGGAAAAATTTCTGCAAAACATCCATTATGACTCGATACAAGCATTTGACTCGAACAAACACACAAATATATCTTTTAATGAATTGTTATTCTCATGTTTACGTTTCTTTTGAAAACGTGTGTAATCCTCCCTACACTTATCCTTTATGTAAAATACCTTTATATGCAATTAAGACGAGGTTAAAAACAAAATAAAGCATTTTTACAAATTTAAACATGAGAATAAACAATTAATAAAAGATATATGACACTAACAAGCAAAAAATTAAGCATGGGTTGCCTCCCAAGAAGCGCTTTTCTTTATTTAAGAGTCATGTAGCTAGACTCGTAGTCGTGCCCTCACGTGACTTCATTACCGTCATCTCCTTCCTTCGATTTCCCGTCGTCGAAAGGGTGTAGAAGTTGTATGCTTACCGTAGATTCCTTGCCAACGTCGTCTATTATGGTGACGGTTTTATCCTTTAGATTGGTTTCCTTCAGGAAAGGCCCAAACCATCTTGGTTTGTTTTCACCGTAATGCCCTTATCCGTGATTTGTATAAAAGTACTTTCTCCCTTTAGAAATTCTTAGGGTTCCTTTGTGCCTTTAGTATCGAGTGGGATTATTTCCTAGCTTATCGGGTTTCCACAACGTTGCATACAATCCTTGAACCATAAAGTCCCTAAGCCCTTTTTCCCAATCATTCAATTTCTTCTTAACACTATTGCCAGGGGCTTGTGGATTTCCACCCGTAATCATTTCCATGATCTTAAGGGGATACCTTGGGATGATGGGTATCCTAGCGTACCCTTTTCCGCTTTTAAGTACCATTATGCCCTCTCCGCATTTGATAGTTGCCTTGGCGGTGGCTAGAAATGGTGTCCCAAGAATGAGTGGCACATTTTTATCTTCCTCAACATCAATGATCACGAAGTCCACCGGATAAACGATATTAGCCACTTTATTAGAACATTCACCGCGATTCCTACGGGTAGACATAGGTGTGATTAGCTAAGGAAAGTCTAAGATCGGTCTTGGTGGTTTCTCCTTAGTTAACTTATTATAGATTGATAGTGGCATTATGTTCACATCGGTCCCTTGATCGACTAAGGCATTTATGTCAATATCACCTATGCTACAAGGTATCACGAAGTTCCCTGTGGTGTCTCTTTTTTTTGTTAATGGTTTTTATAACCAACTCATACAGAGGTCCCATAGGTAAGGCGTCATACTCTTCTTCATCATTTTTCCTTCAAGGGCTTCCCTAAGAACCTCATTGTACCTAAAGTTTTTACTTGGTTTGTAATGGTCTTTCGTTAATTTCGTGCTTAAGGTAGTACTCAATGGTCTTAGGCTCATCATTAGGTTCCGCCTCCTCCCTCTTGCTATCCTCGGTTTCCTCACCTCAACCGTTCTATCCTCGTGCATAATGGAAATGGCGTTAATAAACGAAGTGGGAGGACAATCGCTGTTTACTAGTACCTTTTCGAAACTTTTGTTTTGGTAAATTCTTTTACCAAGTTCATCATTTCCGCTATTTTTGCTTGCATTTCTCTCTCGCCTATAAACCTCCTCTTCAAATTTGGCTAATCTCTCCGTATGAGCTATCATGTATTCTCTCATTTGTTCCTTAAAGCTTGGTGAGAGTGGTATTGGGGAAGTAGAACAAGCGCCTTTCGTAATGGGGTTTTGCTCACGACTGGGATTCAAAAGGTGTTGGGTGAATTGGCGGAATTAATCGCTCTCGAGGAATGTGTACGGAGCCCTTTATGCCTTTCCATGAGATAATCAATCCCTCTCTCAATAGCACTCATTTGCTCTTCGGTGATGTCGGGCGATATGATTCAAGAGAAGTTGATATGGCATTAACCATGTTAACAGGGGTTTCAGGAGATTCATTCCAATCTTCGTAGCTTTGATCAGCAAGTTCTTCTATAATGTCCCAAGATTTCTCTGCATTAAAGTCGCTGAGCCTTCCACCGGCGGCTTGATCAATAGATCGTCGAGTGATGAAATCAACATGGTCATAGAAGATTTGGATTTGAAGCCAAAGATCAATGCCATGATGGGGAAGTTTACGGAGTAAATCCTTGAATCGAGTCCATATTTTGTAGAGAGACTCATCTTGAATTTGTTAAAACGTTATGATATCTCTCCTAAGTTTAGTGGTTCTCCCCGGTGGGAAAAATTGAGCAAGGAAATGAGAGGTGAGATCATCCCAACTTGAGATGGAGCCATGGAAGTCGCTCAAGCCAATTACTAGCTTGGTCCCGTGAGAGAGAATTGGAAGAGACGCAGCGCGTGGTCTCCCGAGTAGTAGCATCAAGGTCGATGGAATCGACAATTTAAGGAAACCTTTAGATGTCGATTTGGATCTTCTAACGAAGTCCATGGAATGCACATCCATTTTGCACCAACCGGATGGTGCCGGATCGCAGGCGTAGTTCGGGCTTGGTCGAAGCTCAATGGTGTTTCTATAGCCTAGGTGGCTTGGTCTCGAGTATTCACCAAGAGTACGGATCTTGGCGGGTCATTTGGTGGCAAAGTTGATGAATGGTGGTTGGTTATCACCTTCCATGATGAAAAGTGATGGTGTTACGAACAAAAGTCACGAAGAAGGGGATAGACTACGAGAAAGCTAAGAATGAGAAAAATTACTTGATAGGAATCAAGCAAAGAAACCTAAACGAGGTGGACTACTAACTAGCTATTCTATTCTCGCAGTCGCGCCTAAAACTTGATAACGCTACACGCGCTGCTCGGGGTCAAAGGAACTTCCTTTCTTCGAGCAAGTTTTATAACACCCAGCAAAGGAACGAATCGTTGTAGTGTAGTAATAGGTAAGCCACGGGTATTGATATCGTTCTCTAGGGAATAGGAATGCTAGTGAGGAGTTACTACACTAAGGTTGGGGTTGAGGAAGATTATTTTTATCTGCTTTATGTTTTTAGGAAATGGAAAAGTACGAATCTCGAGGTTTGGATTTGGGGTTGGTATTGCTACCGATTACTCTACTTATCTAATTATCTAATCTAAGGTGTATGTAGTCTATGTCTAATTATTGTGTGCTCGTATGATAGTTTAAAGATGTGTTTACTTAGGTTTTACTACCCTTAATTATCTCCTATTGGTGGTTGAATTGTCACATCCTTATTCTTAATCAAGGCTGTGTGTCTAAAGTTGTAGTGGTATGCTTATCCCTAACTCTTTGAAGTTACTCGTTAGGTCATTAGTTTTACAACACAAGCTTAATAGAAAGAGATAAAGGCGATTGAACAATTATCCAAACACACACACACGTTAAGAATAAAACCGTTATGCGAGATGTGAGTGAAAGAGAATAAATTGAATAATCAACCCTCAGTGAGGGTTATACAAGACTATTTATAGCAAGGAGCTAGGCAACACTCCACTCCTTCCCTTTCCTTATTGGACATGGGCCTAAGCTTATGGGCCTTCTACATAAGCTAGACCTTAAACAAACATAAAGGCCATAATAAGCTACCTATTACATATGAGAAACTAACACTTGAATTAAGGTTTAGGAGTGATTCCAACAATCTCCCCTCAAGTGTTGGTGATGAAAACAGTGAAGGCGTTGATGTAATAGTAGCTTTGACGCCTTCCCGACATTCTTCTTTCTTGTGAGAAGAAATGCCTTGATTCGAACAATCTCCCGGTGTAGAGATAGTTTTCAACAGCGGTTATGCTTTGACGTCATCTTTAACTTTGTTCTTTGATCATCGTTCTTTGTGATGAAAGTGATAGTATGTTGTTGTTCCGCATCAAGTCTCGCCTCAGTGTCCGCTTCGCCATAGTTGTTCCACGTCATTCTTCAACATGCTTACACGCCTTTAACGTTGAACAATAGTATCGATGAAGTTCTTTAAGTCTTTAACTTTGTAGATTCTTTGATTTGATGAAGAATCATTCTCGACTTTTGTGTTGCTTTATGATATAACTTTCATTAGTGATGATGTTGGTGTGAACATGTGAAGAATCTGACGATCATTCCGCCCGTAGCTTCCATAAGAAGTAAACATGAAAAAGGTTAGTAATAAGCGGATTCCCAAGACTTACGAGTTTGAACTTCGAGAGTGTTAACAAAGATAGTGTGAAAACACAACTCTAATTCTTAAAAGGCCGCTCCTCGAACCGAGTCCCACAAGTGAGATAACGCGATGTACCAAAGCACATCTATAGCTCGATGAGTCCGAGGTACACCAAGCATCACCACGATCAGACCGCTTTGAGACACACTATGTAATCCACGGGAGTTACCGAAGTGACTGGCCGTGGTCGCTTGATGTTGACCCCGGCAGAGTTTCCATTCAATCACTAAGGATCACATTGTGAACCTCTCATAAATGTTCTCGATGATTGCTAAGATCCGTGAAGGACTCCACGCACCACCGATGTTCTTATTGTTGAACATCGAGTGATGAAATGTCAAGTGTACCTAAGAGATCTTTGATGAATCTCGTGGCTCTAGACTCAATAGTGCGCTTTGGTTTTTCCCGAGCGGAGACTGTGGAGAGGGTCTCTTCTTCAATATCGCAATCTCTAAGAGAAAGCCGATAGATTATGTAGGGTTCCCTGTGAGAATGAAACAAGCTTCGTTGAGAGAAACTTGAGTGGTTAAGAAGGTTTAGTGCATGCGCCATCGGGTCCATGACGACTTTTAATCTTCAATACCGTGTCACTAAGTGACAACCAAGAGTATATGAATTGAACCCGTGTCCGCCCTAAGTTGAATAATTTTGAGGCTATTTCTTTTCACCATTTTCTTTGCATTTCTTTAATTCTTCAACTCCTTCTTTCTTCGATTCTCATTTTCTCCTTTTATAATCATACCTAGGACTCTAAGTACTAACTATTTGTGATGTCCTTGGTAGATCCTCCTCTCTGGCGGATCATAGGATGGTTATTCCTAACCTTAATCTCCTTATAACTCCATTGCCATAAAACCATTTTTTCATGAAAATCTCTCAAGTGTTTGTGAATGAAAACATGTTCGAACACTTCAAGAGTTTTAGATTTTCAAAATACTCCCCTCCACACGTGCTTAGGAGTTTTTACGGAAATCTGACACAAGGAGGAAGGAGCCAAGACTTTATGAATTGATCAACTCAAGATAGACAATCCTCGCGAGACACGGTTACGCTGTACGCTTAAAGAGTTACATTGTCGCTTTTAGGTGACAACTAGCTCTAATAACTACCTTAAAGGTGTAGACAAGCCTCTAAAGGTTGTCATACCCGTCGAGTTCATGTCTACCAAGAGTTTCTAGCGGTACTTTCTACTCGGACAAGTCCTTTCATGAGACACGTTTACATTACTAGCGCATTCAGCTTGAAATTATTACCCGTCCCTTGACATGTCTTTTCGAGTTACTAACAGCTTTAGTACCGTCAATTGCTGGTTAAGTCTATTACACAAAGATTCATTTGCATTTACACAACATATTCTTATCACATAATTTTTTCCCCTCAAAAATGGCATATAAAATGTTATTTTTGATAAGTTGAGAATAAATATGACCATTTCGAGTGTTATAGGGAAGATGACCACTATGAACAATTTGTGAACAAAGTTTTAACTCAACCCCTCAACAAATGATATAAACGGTTGAGGTTTTGAAAATCATACGGAAGTACTTGTCCTTTTGAGCAAAACCTTGAAAATGAAAGGTTTGATAGGTTTTACTCAAAAGTAAGAAGCTCGCTCCTTTTATAAGGATTGTGCATCAAGCCGCACTCATCGGGTCATTTATTGACAAGAACAAAGTTGTACATTATGTGTGCACAAGCCATAGACATATATAATCACACATCCAAATTTATAATGAAAGAAGCGGCTCAAGGGGTACCAGAAGTCCAAAGGATGTTGCCAGAGTGCGACAGTATGCTGATAGCGTGATGTTAATCCTGGCCGACCACCAACAAAGCTTTCCAATGTTCGAATCGATCCCTTCTATACAACCTTTCATCAATCATTCTCGATGATCCTCCTCACATCCTTCGATCCTCGAGAATTCCATCGCTAGGAGACCCAATCTTAGATGTATATCCTTCAACCGATAAGCTAATCCATTCTCAACCATCTTCAAAGTGTGATCCCCAAACTTGTGAAGATCGTTGCACGCCATCAAGCAATTGCGTTGAGGTTCACCGTGATAAACGATAACCGAACGGTTTCTTGATGAGCCGATATCAGTGGAAGTCGGTTGATGTCCTGGAAGATCAAGCCGTGGTGGAGTGAAGTTGACACGGGTCCGATATGATTCAACCGCGAATGGAGATCTTCTACACGTTCTTTGATGACTATACGTCCTGATGAAGATGAGCGTGACTTGATGAATTCACGTTGTACTTCGCTTGAAAATTGCCTCATGCGACCCTCACTTTGGCAAGGTACATGTCTTCAATGTCGTTGATAGACAAATTCTCAAAGTCGCCTTCAGAGAATGCATAATCCCGCTCATCTTGCCTTTGACCACAATCTTCTTGAGAAAAGTGTAGTCCCATTTGGTCGAAAGATTAACTTGTTTGATGGCAATGATATCCTTAGTAATCAACACCGCATGTTGAGACTTCGAACTCGGCTCAGAGTAGATTCTTCGCTTCCCGCCAATGATGAATCAGACATTGCATCTCGATCGTATGACAAGCCCACTTTGTTGGAGAACAAGTGATTAGCTCTTTCCTCGATAGCTATGCGCTTGAGTATATGGTCGCTAGGAATGGAAGTGTCAAAGATGTAGCGATTTCGAGCCATCGCCACCGTGTAGAAAAATTCCATGTCTTTGTTGAAGAAATATCAATGTAATCCTAGGTTCATCTCGGTTGGCCAATTGTTGGTAGAGGTTTAGACCAACCGGTGTAATATGGAGGATTGTCCCGCTTTGGTGAAGTCGATGTTTGCTTCTCGGGTTGAGCTAATCCATGTTGTTAGACATAGCTCGTGCAATGTTATCAAGGTGATATTCAACCTCAATAGCACTTGCCGAAATGTCTTTTAGGAATTGAAATGCGTCATTCTTGATTCGCTCAACTCGGATTTCGTCATCTTCTTCACTTGGAACTTTTCTTGCGAATCTTAGCATGCTCCAATGTATTACCGTCACCGGATCTTGACCTTCAGCAGTAGGGAGTCGAGTTAACAAGTGTAGAGAACCATTCAAATTCCTCTGCTTTATCGTCATCTAGCCATGATAATGAAGTCAATCATGGGTGCCTTCTTCTTTTGTTTAGACCCAGATGAGGATTCGGTTTCGAACTTGTTTGGGAGAGGTGGGTTGTTGTAGGGCTCACGGACTTCCTCATCGCCACCACCGTATACTCAAAGTGATCACCGGTTTTCGAGTCTCGGTGGTAGTTCGAAGAATCCTCGAGGTTTTCAAGAGAAGAACGAGGAGGAGACCTTTGTTGTGCTAGAGTCCGTTTGGGTGGAGGTGGCATTGATGAAGATTCACCGCACTTCTTCGCCGCTTAGTGCGAGTCTTTGTCCTTATCATCGTCGCTCTTGGTCGCTTTGGTTGAATTGCTGATTCTTTGCATGAAGACTTGAGTTGATAGTCTAATAGAATCTCAAAAACTTAGCTTCATCCAAGTGAAGGTTCCAGCTCTTTTGACATTTGCATCACTAATTTAGAAATCAATTCATCTTCGTGAGTAATCGATTCTTTGGCTATGATATGTTTGACCAATGTAACGATGTTTGGAGTAAGAAGTTTGGAATATAACCCTTTGTTACTTTAGGAATGGTGTCGAGAAGGAATTTGTGAGTGTCTTCTCTTGCCATCTTCTCCAATTCCTTTTGGAAATCTCCACCGATAAACCGATTTGTTCCCTTTACATCAACAATTCTTTTATCCCGTCTTGAAGAAGGTTGATTACAGCCGACCAAGTTGATTCATTTTTTGTTTGTAACATCCTTCTTCCGTGCTTGCTTGATGCACCTTAACAATCCTTGTTTTAGCCCGGGATAACCAAGAGTCCATTGGTTTCTTCACGATTTGGATGATGATTTGGTTGATCTTTTTGACGGTATGGTGAAGAATGAGATGATGAATCGATGATGAGAGACATGAGAGGCTCATGTCCTTTGAGGTGCGTATATCCTCCTTGGAACTAATTTGTAAGATATAACTTTTCACATACACATCAAACCATAACACAAAGTAGCATATAGATGGAATTCTGCAGAGAAAGTTAGAGGTTTAGGGAACTTAGTGAGAGAAAGTGAAAGATATTATTATGAGTTCCAACTCTACCTTGGAAGGTAGAGAGTATTTATAGTCTTACATAACTCGCCACACTTTCACGCGGATCGTGCATACAAGGGTAAAGACCCATCTGTCTCCACGGTGTTACTTAACTAAATTACTACTTAACTTAAGAATTACTACGACTACGAGTTTAACGATTACATATACTGAGGTGACCGACTTTAATACCGGAATTTCTAATTCCTAACAATCTCCCTGCGGAGGTCACCTCAATCATGTACCAAAATACATTGAATACAACCGATAATACATTAACAATTGATCTTGCATTCTTGATGTAGTCCTTTGCTCCTAAGCTCAGTAGTCATTGATTCTTCACATTGCATGTTTGGTTACTTCTGCTGGAGGTCTTTTCCGATCCACGTGATAATAATTTTTGAGCCATCTTTGAGATCATCACCATCAACAATCTCGACACATCCTTTGTGGTGTTGGTATTATGTGATGTAGTGACTTTAGGACCCACATGCTCACATTCGGATCATGATATCTCTTTATCGAAAGCATGAAGCTTTGTTGATTCATGATATCGCGCAACAGAGGTGTTTTGTGTGAAAATATCGTAGTCATTGATGCACCAATCATGATTTCTTTGAGTTGAAATGTTAAGCGAGCATGCGGCCATGGATCGACCGCCCATTCCCGATCACCAGCAACGGGCGACATGCATACAATGCTAGTTATTAATCGCACGAAGTGTCTTTGATCACTCGTTGAATCGAGGTACACGCCCACGTTCCTCGCTGATCGCGACAAGACCGTCATGATCGCAGATTCCTAAGAATCTCTCGATGTGGTTTCGCAACTGTTTCAGGTGTTCTCAAACCGAACATCTCAAAGAAGACAACACGGAGTGAGTGAACCAAATAATTTAAGTCCACCGATTGATGAAAAAGATTTGAAAACAATCGTATTGCTCAATAGAAATAGTTTTGCAATACAACGAAGGTTTTATTGAAAATCAATTATCAATCATAAAACACCTTTTGGTTCAAATGAGTACACGTCGATGTGCTAACGAAAAGAGTTTTTTAAGCACAAAGACCGGTTTTCAAAGGTATCCGTCAATCCATATCCTCGAACTGTGATTGATTCAAGAGATTGAATCGCCCATTGTTTCTCGCTCGCTTGTCACATGGTTGATCTATATAATAGATCTCACATGCCACCTACCAGAGCTTGTTTGATGTTGGCTCCAAGGCTTTCCATCTTCATTGTGAATATGAAACACATCACTCGGATGTTCGGCAATACCACAAGGATAACGCGTGGGACTCAAGATATAATCTCTTTCCACATTGTGTGAAATGTAGAGTCTTCATTGAAAGTGTCCCAATGAGATTTATTGATGATCTCGTGGCTCTAGACTCAATTTGTGCATATTTGGATCCTATGCTCGAGACTGAGAGGAGAGGGTCTCCTTCTTCAATATCAACCATCTCTAAGAGAAAGTCGATAGATAATGTCGGTTCTCGTGAGAATGAAACAAGCCCTTTAAGAGGAACTTGAGTGGTTTGGAAAGTTGCGCGGCAAGGTCCATCGGGTCCATGACGCCTTGTCTTCAATACCATGTTACCATCGTGAGCATATGAATTGAACCCTAGCACGCCCCTAAGGTTGAATACATGGAGGGCTATTTGTTTTCACCCTTTTCTCATTCAATTCTTTTTAATTTTTCAACCCTTCAAGAAGCTACACGAGACTTCATACTAGAACCTTGTTGGGTTTATTCCAAGATTAGCTTAGTCTTAGTCCGCACTCTTCCCATATCTCATTTTCTCCTTTTATCATCATACCTAAGGACTTCTACACTAACTAGTGGATTATCCTGTAGATCCTCCTGCTCGCGGATCACGAGAACACATACCTAACCTTATCATCCTTATATCACCGCACATAAAGTAGAGTTGGTCGGTCTATTTGGTATTGTTCATCCGCCATTGGAACCAATTGAAAACTATTTGAAAATCAATTCGGATACTTGTGATATATATCAAAGCATTTTGTACCGAATTGTTTTTGATATTTTTAGAACGAGAACTCCCTCAACATGTACATCCAAGATTTGAAAATGTTTTATACACTATGAGGCAAGAGAAAGAATTAACTTTTGATTACCATTTCTAAAGATATCAACATCACTTCCCACATCAAATCAAGTAGATATAGCATTTCCGGAAGGATGAGGTTTTATATTTGCTCCCTCAATACGCGCCTCGAGGTTTGAAAAGAGTTTGCACATACTAGAGGAACTTGCACATTGAGATAAGTTGATCACATTTCAAATCATAGGTTTAAGATAGATGCTCCCCTCAACATGTGCATGGAAAATTTGAAATCGCTTGTCACATGCAAGGTGATAGCATGTACATCCTTATAAAACCATTTACCTAATTATCGCTTAACTAATTTAAATCACACATTCTCCCCGATCACAATTATCAAATCATTTGAGATTTGTGATCTCGTATAGATTTAAATTGATTTTGAAAGCTTTAGGAGAATTGTGACTTGATGTGAAAACGTTGAACTGATAAGGATCTGATTTTAAGACTTTAAACCCATTGATAAAAATGCATGTATATCTTTTGAAAACAATTTAATGCCAAATAACTTTTTAATTTAATTGAAATCATTCTCCCCTCAATCAATGACATAGGTTATTGATGAGAGATAGAGATTTGACATATAAGTCCATATGATTATCAAAATAGAGACCGAAGTTATTTTTCAAAGCATTTGGTTTTCAAAGATAAATGTTTATAGAATCGAGCATGGAATGAAAACGTGTTAAACATGGCTCGTTTCTTTCTTTTAAAACCGTTATTGTCCTAAAATGACAATAAACCATTTCTCTTT